>JAFVLL020040390.1:86298-111711 GCA_021397915.2 Tor tambroides
TATACATTATACAAGTTTCACTTTTTGAATGGAATTAGTGAAATAAATCAACTTTTTGATGATATTCTAATTATATGACCAGCACCTGTATACTGAATTGCAGTTTTTCGCAATTGCTAAGACACATTTTTTGAAACCTTCACCCATTTTCTCACAAGATTAAACACAATGCCAAATCTTCAAACTAAATTCACAAAACCCTGACTTTTATGCCAAAATACAACAGTTGGTCCGAAACAATTTCACCTGCACTCAAAATCCAACAATACTTTCAGATCGTTCACACAGCCATTGTATACAGAAAACAAATTTAGCAGTGACGTAAAAAAAATCTGTAAATTGTAAATGGAATATTGTAGAGTATTGGATGTCTGTGTATTCAACACTTGCATACTGTAAAAATACGTAATCCAAATGCAAAATCCCAAAAGGTCAAAGAAATCTCTAAATGAAAAGCATGTTACAGTACAGTTAAAAAAAGTTGTGCTGCAAAATCAAAGTCAGTGAGAGATTGATTCTGACTCAGCATCACAGCTTCGTGTTGAGTCCAGCTTGAGGACTTTGTCCATATCACAGGCAACGTCGTCTCTTGCTAGGCGAAGGAAAAACCTTCTGGTGTGATAGATCCAGCCTTGACAGCACTGCACACCTTGCTCTTTATCATCCTCATTCTCTTCCTCTTCATCCACTTACACATACTCTTCCTCTTCTCCTTCTCAAATTGTTTCAGTTCATTGTTGGCATCAACATTCAGTGTGAATAAACTGTAATTTCTGATACTAATACCAGATATCTGTTCATGTTTATTATTTCCTGCATAGTTATGTACATAAAGAAATAGATGTTTTGTTAGATCAGCTTCCTCTGTTAGCAAGTGCACAGCAGACACACCCACCTTAACAATTTCAATATAGGATCGCTTAAACATTGCAGATAACATCTGAAGTAACAACTAATTTACATACACATCCTAAAAACTAATCCTGTGTGAATGATACGCTTCAAATCAGGTGATTTTAGGTCAAGTTTTTGACTGTCAGCAAATAATGCCCTCTGTCAATAGGGAATAGAAATATGGACACTCAAACACTTCCATTGGTTTTACTGACTAATGGCAGTTTAGAACTATATGGTTTAGAACACAATGTGCAATCCAGTCATTATATATATCAGTGGTTTTGGTTCTTTGGCTGTGGTAGGCTTAAAATAGCTGAAATAATTTTGTTAATTGATGTGGAACTATAATGTGATCAAGACCTGCATAATGTAACAATTCTCAAAATATTATCAAATTGTGAACACATAATGTAATACGTTTTCTTTGCATAATCATAATATGCTATTACATTTGCTTCATTATGATATCACTGTGGTAAGTCAAAACGAATTCTACTACATAGAGCTATAACAGCACTTAATACTGCACAAATATTTGTGCTTAACTGTCATTAAAATCACAATGTCACAGTGCTCTGTCTGTGTGTGTGTGTGTGTGTGTGTGTGTGTGTGTGTGTGAAAAATAGAATAAATAGCTCCATTCAGACACACATATATTAAATTAAAAGTAGAGGATATCAACATTTTGTGGCATTATCATGTGTTTTTACACCTTCAGGACCCTGGATACTCTTGTGAAATGCTGGAAGAGTCTGTGCAAAAGCACCAGTATCCTCAGGGTGAGGTTTGGAGAGCCATTGAGCAGCAGGGGAAACAGTAAAAATGAACACATACTGTATGTGCTACTGCGATGGAAATGATAACATTACTACTTCTATAACTAAACTTGAAGTCCTGTCAGATTGATTGGCAGTGCAAAAGGATAAATGGCTAATGAAATGTTTGCTTTAAAAGAGTGCTACTGAATATGGAAATTTGTATGATTCCTTTTAAAAGTCTGATCAATTCATATTTTAATGATCTTAAAAGATATGTACTGTGCAGCCAAAGAGGGAAATGGAACAAGTGTATGCTGAAACTACTGCTGTCTTGATTTACAAATCCAGACTTGGGAAGTAACTAACATTGGGGAATTTGATTTGCTTATTACAGTTTTTTAAAATTGCTTACAGTTTATCAATTGTGCATACTTACTGTATATGCAGTGTATGTTTGCATATGTGTGAGTGCTGTGATAAACTTCTGTGAAAAAAACTGTAATAGACGGTATATACTTGGTAGAGTGGTGTACGTAAACAATAAATCTGAAGAAAACGTAACTTTTCTATTTTTTATGTTTCTTAAATATTTTTGTAAGTTTTAAAGGTGTTCTTCTTTTTCTAAAGGTACTATGGTTAATAAACATTAAAGAAAAGAGAAAGTCGTGTCTGTTAATGTTGTGCAATAATAAGAGAAGCACCCATGGTGGTGGTTGTCATCCCAACACTTTACTGTAAGTCTGATAATATATATTTTTTTAATGAGAATTTCTGTGACAAGAAGTCAATGGATACTGGAATTCACTTGTACAGATGAAGTTCATTCCTTTGCCCCCTTTGGAGGGACATCTTACAGTTTCTTAAGTGCTGGAACGTCTCTTACATGGACTGGGAGAAATTTTGTGAAATTCACACTCAGACTCGAGAGCTGCTTGTAGACACCTTGTTGCCACCCTGGGGTTCTTCAAAACGTCCTGAAGCATGTTGTGCTCTGCTCTTAAATGAATTTGGTGGAATAGCCTGGCCGGATATTAATGGAATGGTGGATTTTAAATGGCTTGGAAATGCCCTTAAATCCCAGACTTCTAAGCAGCTCTTTGCTCTTTTGATCTTGGCATGGTGGCTCCATGTACTTCACTGCTGCAAAGACAATTTATTGACAATTTATTGATGTTTATACAGTATAAGGTGTGGATTTAATGATGTTCTGCCAATTTGCAGTTGATTCTAGTAATTGTGCACCTCCTTCTAGTGTTAGGCACGTGATATAGTGAAGTGGTAATTTCCTTTTACCACACAAGAAATGGACATAACAAGAGTCATTTGATCCATTATATTGGCAGTAAATCTATGAAATGCTAATCCAATATGATAAAAAACCTTATAGTTAGTTGTTTGATGTAAATAAAACAACTATTAATAGAGAAGTTTACATGAAAATACTATTTAATCTTTCTACTTCAAAATTCACATTTAATTCAGTGTGTTCACTTTCAGTTTAATTGTAATCATTTGTGAAATTTACAAGCAATTTCTGAGCAAAAATTGTTTTACCACCACCATTTTATCCCCTCACAGCTCATGACAAACTGATGCATTTTACCCTATTTATTTATTCATTTCAATAATACTGAAAACTGAAAATAAAATTGCCATAATTCAGTACACCATTGTGCATCAGAATGCAGTGTTTGTAGCCATTTCTAGATATCTCCAATCATCTACCAACACTTAGATTTATTTGTTTCCCTCACTTGCAAGACCATTTGAGTTGTGTACAATTCATAGTTTAATTTCATAAACAATGTTGTAAACTACCTTTGCCTAAATTGTTCTTTAAAATATATATGGTTCCAATTGAAACTCCAGCAGGTAATGAATTATAAGGATAAACAGAATGGATTATTTAACCATGGGGAGGCACTGTTTCTCTTTCCGAAAGAATGGTCTGCAGTTCAATGTTTCTTTTGAAGACTAAAAGGGCATTCGATGCACGGAAATGCATGAACTCTTGGCAAGTCTTTTAATGATAAAGAATCAAAGGTTTGTGCTCAGACCTCTTCATTTCATAAGCTACTTTGGGCACAAGAGAATGGAATCACATGCATAATTACTATCGTTACTGTCATCCATCAGATCTAGAATGAAGAAGTTTTAATGGGCTAGTTGGACTGAAGCACTGATCAAAAGAAATAACTGAACAGTATGAAAACAAACAAGCAAACACTGCATTCACAGTTACTGCCTTGTGTCCAGCCATCATCAGGAGCAGTTATTAACCAATGGCTGTGTAAAAGGCCAGATGAGGTCGCCAATGATAACATGTACCCTGAAACATCCCATTCCTTTCTTCCTAAATTGGATTTTTTAAATAACTCACAATGCCCAGGGACAGATTAAATGAAAATTTTCTCTTTTATATTCAAACTATATACTTACACTTAAATCATAGACTACTCAGTGCTCAAATAATGGATTTCATTTGATATTTGATAAAAGTTCACATTAGCCTCAATGCAGTCCAAATGCTAAGCAACATGACCTTTAAAGGAATGAGTCCAAAATGAGATAAAATGCTGTAGTTTGCTATAGTGCATCACAGACACTTACAATTCTAGTCTGACTTATAAAATGAGATTTATTTGTTTATTATTTATTTATTGGTTTTCTAGCCTCAAGACTAAAGACATTATTCAACATCTTCAATTGCATTTTTTTGTCTGCGTGTGTGTTGGGTTAAAAAGTTACCCACATCATTTCCTTTACAAAAAAACTATTTAATAAAGAAGTACAAAAAATAAAGGTGTTACAGAAGTGCAATATGAATAATATTTAATATAATGACACATTCCCCAATGTTTTTAAAAAAAAAAAAAAATCCTATATGTAAAACAGAAAACATCTAGGTAACACTTTACAATAAGGTTCCATTTGTTAACATTAACTATAACAATGAAAAATCCTTCTAATGGATTTAGTAATCTCAGTTGATGTTAATTTATTAAAATCAAAAGTTGTATATGTTACTATTATTTAATGGACCTGAGCTAAGACAAACAAACCATGAACAGTTGTATTTTTGTTAACTAGCATTAACAAAGATTAATAAATAGTGTAACAAATGTATTGCCCATTGTTGATTAATGCATTTACTAATGTTAACTAAAAGGATCTTATTTGTAAAGTATTACCCGTGTCTACATACTGGACAGTCCTGAAGCATCAGCTAAGCACAGAATTACAAGCCTAAACAAACACTTAATGAAATTAACATTATTACAAATGAATTACATGTCTCAGTGCAACTCCACAAACAAAATATATTGCATTTGCTGTTTGATGTTGATCAGTTGTTAGTAATGCAGCGCAGGACTCTTATCTGAATCATTAGAGCAAAACAACATGAACAAATGATGAACACTGCAGCTCCATCACATGGTCCTTGGATGAACGAGTGATGAAAGTAAAGTAAGTGTCAAGCAAAAAAGAAAAAAAAAATGTAATGAAAATGTGCTTTCCTTTTTTGAGAATCAGTTTTTTTTCCCCCACATAAAACCAAATGATACCTGAACTGTGATAAAGCAAAACATATAATGTAGTTTTGGTTTAGTTAGAGAGAATATGCAGCACAGTTTATACAACATATAGGCTATAACTCAAGGTGCAGTCACATGTACAGTTATTTGGCCAATTTTCATGGGAGATATGCAATCATTTAAATGGGAATCTGCACAATCTGGAGTTTCGCATGAAGGCGAAACTGTTCCCTAAATGGATGTCACTTGTTTTCAAGTTGGTACACTGAAGTTGCTGTGATGACTAACAGAAATATAACCAAGAGAAAGCTTGGTTTGAAAGTGATTTTTGTGTTAGCATGTGCTTCATATGTATACAATTGACATAAAAAACAGACCTTTTTTGTCTGTGAAATTTCAATGATATATTGCTAATGACTATACCTTAAAGAAACACTCCATTTTTTTTGATCACTTTTTTCATTTTCCAGCTCCCCAAGAGTTAAACTACGGAAGCCCTGAACCGCATGGTGAGGAAAAAAAAAAAGAAAACTTATCTCGTTATTTCGAGATAATAACTCGTTATTTCGAGATACTAAGAAAATTGCAACTTTTCATTTTCCGTCAGTCTTAGTACACGATGTAACTACAGAAGAGTCAAGGTTTAAATAGGAAAAATATTGAAACTCTATGGTCATTTTTGAGCAAGATGCTAATGGTCGAATCAGATTCAATGAGCTATGCTAAGCTACGCTAAAAGTGCTACCGCCAGACCCGGAGATCGGCTGAATGGATTCGAAAATGGTAAAACTCAACTGTTTAACTCTTGGGGAGTTGGAAAATGAGCCTATTTTCAAAAAAAAAGTGGAGTGTTCCTTTAAAGGTGTATTCACATTTACTGTTGTTCAGTGTTTTTTTTTTTTTTTATTGTGGGTGAAATCCAGTCATTTCAATAGGATTCCACATGATCAGGAATTTTTTCTCCTCATGCGATCACGCAAATTCGCAACGTTGACCAACATATAGCTGCTTGGTTTAAAAGTGACCTCTGTGTGTGAACTGAGCTTCATACATCATTTTTGTCCACAAAACTTTGCAGAAATGTTGCATATGTGACCGCATCTTAAGACTGAATGCACAGAAAAGGCAAAAACAACCATACTAAACATTTACTTAGTGTAATATTTCATGTACCTGACAAACATCTTGACAGTTTTTCTTTAAACTGATGTCTCTAACGGTTGTATCTCATATTATACACTAGAGGAATACAATGACTGCATTAAAAAGAAATCCTTTATATTTTATGAAAGCAGACATTAAGCTATTCTATGTTGTATACATTTTGAAAAGTGGTACACTGAACTATTATTCCGTGTATATGTTTATTAATCCAAAGGGTAATACAGACATATAAAATTAAGGTACTATAAATAGTGTGTATAGAATTCAAGTACCAGCCAACACTAGACTGAGTGAGGAGCTTAGCGCTCGCTACCTTTAGCACCGCTTTATGTTGTAGCACCAGGTACTGGTTTTACATCTGATCTGCCGTCAGCTTCAATGAATAGAAACATCTGCAACCTTGCAATTATGTGGAACTGCGCTCTAGCTTTGTGGTTATCTGTGGTCAAGACAAAATAATTGTCTTGAACTATTCAACTGCAGTCCTAAATTCCTGGCAGAGTTAAAAAGATTAAAGTAGCCAAATTATGAATACAATTGTTCTGTCAATTGCTAATCAGAAATGAATGTTTAATTAATATAGTAGTCAGTGCACTGTATTTTTGTAGGTCAACCTGCAAATTATCGTCTCCCTTGAGAAAAAAGCAACAGGAATTTTTTTATCTAGCTTTTATATAATTGCAGAAAATAAGCTCTGTGACCAATACAAGTTTGATTCTTAAACGTTTTGTTCTCTCTTTGTCAGAAAAAAAAAGTTATGTAGGCAAAAAAAAAAACTACTTTGCAGTCACATGACTTCAGCATCACCACTGAGCTTCTGACAACTCTTTAAAAAAAATCCCTGAAAGTAGAACAGATTGCAAGAGCGCAATTATAAACATGACAAGGTTTTGAAAGCGGTTTAGTGAGTAGATGAGTTTTTTTTGTTTGGTGTGATGACATTTAATGCAGTCCCATTTAGCCTCTTGTTAGCAACCAACCTTTTCAAGACAATTAGAAGTAAAATCACAAGTGGGTTTTACTGATGTATTTATGCCATTGAAAAAACGATGAAAATATCATGTGCTTGTGTGAACCACAGACCTTATTTTAGGCATTTACCAAAATCCCATTCAATAAACCCACTGACTTCAGGACGATGGAAACGGAAATGCTAAAATGCTAACTCTACATGCTAAAAATACACCATGCCTGCATTAGTCTATAGTGAGATGGCAAGATGGTCCACTTTACCTGTTTTACTACCACTTATCTGAGATGATGGGTGGAAATAAGCACCTTTTACTGTATGTGTTAAAGGGTGTAGGGATAAAGTAGCTCCCTGATGAACAGTTGGTCAATGGCAACAGCTTGACCAGACCAGTCTGTCCAACAATGGATTGGTCCATAGCTGCTTTGAGTATTTGTGTAATCTTTTGTTCCCTGGCTTACAACATTCATTCTGCAATCCCCCTGCATCTCAGCGACTTGCAATGCGATCATTGCCTCGTGATGGCAGCCCGCATGTCTTGCAGCACTTTGCACGGACTGAAGGCACTTGACATCGCCCGAGCCACTGGAGGCTCTGACAGAAGCGTAATGTCAAAAGGTCCCGTAAACACAACTGACCTGAAAAACACAGACAGAGAACAAACATGAGCGACACTGCAGGTAGGACAGCTCTAGAGGGGTGAGACCGCTTCACCACCTGCGCGAGATACATGCACTAGTGCATTCACACATTTGCCCTCAAGTCAGGCGACACATTACAGCAACACAGACACCTCAGCGATAACAAATCCCACTGCCATGAATGCCTGAAATAAAATCAAGTTGACTACATATATACTATAAAACATGAAATGTTTTCAATAAGGATCCTTTTCTCACTTCCAGGGTTCTCAGAAGTAGAAGTCATCATTAGTTAACAACATCAATGGTTAACAGAAACTACAACAAATATCATTTTTGCTGTCCCATTTGACACAATAGCAAAAGAAAAAAAAAATCCACAATATCATTTATATGACTTTTCAAAAGAGGAAAAAAATGAGAGATTGATTACATTGGTCAGAAGAGAGAAAGATGTCAAATTTGCCATCACTCCCTCAGCTGTTGTATTAGAAACACTCATGCAGCAACAATAACCTTTTTTTGTCATTTAATGCCAAGGTATTAAACCATAAAGTACAGTGTTATAAATGTATATTAAATTTAAAAAAACAAATTAAATTTAAAAACATTGATAGATGCAGTCTGTGAAAAGAGTTCATTATTAATACAAAAAATGTTAGTTGATCTACACAAGCCAAAATTTGTCCTCTGTTTACTCAGCAGGTAAAAAAGGAATAATATTAAGAAAATATTGGCAAGCAGAGCAGTTTAGGACACTGGTCATTAAAAGTGTAGTCATATTAATTTCAGACATCACAGACTGTCAAATTTAAATAGAATTCCATTTATCTTGGTTATCTATAATGAACTGCCAGTGGCACATCATGAAAGTTTGGTCAGAATTTGAAGCAGTAAAAAAATTATAATAATAAAATAATAGTAAAATAAATAAATAAATAAATGTTGCATTATCTAGTTCTTTTGACCAGCATTTTAATTTCGGAACCTTTTAAAGCAAACGTGCATAGATTAGCCTATTTTTTCTTTTTTTTTATGAAGACATATATGACAATTCACACTCTCCAGTAACATCGGGCTATAAAACAGATTTTGTTTAGTCATTTTCTATGATTTTGTTCCCCATGAACCCCCATGAAACCCCATGAAATGCTGGGTGGGGGGGACGGTAAGATGGGACGAGGGTGAGCATGCTGCTGGATTTGAATCCCTTGAGCACTAGAGGTCCTGCACACTGACAAATCCTTTACACATTATGAATTCACTCCTGTTATTCAAGCCTTTCCATAACAAGGACTCCAACAGCAAGTCCTGAAATGAACCTCAGTCCTATTTTGAATTGTCCTGCTATGCTAAGGGTGTGTGAAGATAACCACCGGGCAATTCTTTATATTGATCTAGGAATCATGTACAGAGTCTGTACCTCACAAAGTCTCAAGACAGCTGTTATGTTTAAGCCTTTATATTTATGAAAAAAATAAGAAATTATTCAAAATATAAAAGACTAAATATTGCTTGGAATATAAAAATGCCATATTTTGTCACGTTAGCCACAAAATATCTCTGGTGTACCAATTTTACCTTTGTTGGGCATGTTTTTAAAGCATTCAGCAAGACGAGAAATATTTTCTCTCTGAATACCATTTACAAGACATCATGTGTGCCAGTAAAACTGATTAAAAGCACACTCTAAACGCCTCATTTTTAGCCTTGTCTGAAATACTGATAAGTCCAAAAGCCCTTAAAGCAAAGACCAAAAACAAAGAAGGGTTCACAACACAAATTTACAGAAGCAAAGTGTTGCAGACAGCCCTACTAAATGAATTTTCTGGGCATTTCCACTGGATAGACCTCTAACAGAAGGAGTCATTCACGTCTTAGCACGACACTATCTCCTCATGCTGCTAGATCACTCAGTGTGTTGACATCAGTGGGGTCAGGGGCCCCAGCTGCAGTCGGATCACACGCTGCACCCCCTCACCAAAACCCCAGCAGACCCTTTCCTTCCCACACTGCCACTCTGTTCACAGGCACGTAGTGGGCCGAGTGATGCTGTGTGACCCATGTCCCAATTACATTTCTACTTTATCAGAAATCTCCAAAAGCCTCATGTATAAACAACATAGACTTCTCACAAAACACACACTGAAAGTTTGTTCATATGCACATCATGGATTTTTTTTTAAAAATGCGAATGCACATAAGTTTTTATATTTATAAGAAGTGGTCTTTGTCTGCTTTAAGTAAACTAACAAAAGTCAGTAAGTAACACATTACAATAAGGTTCCATTTGTTAACATGAACTAACAATTAAAAATACAGCATACCTCTACAGCATTTATTAATCTTAGTTAATGTTGATTCCAACATTTACTAATACATTCTTAAAATCAAACTTGTATCTATTAATTTTATTTAATGGAGCTTACATGGACTAACAATGAACAGCTGTATTTTTATTAAACAACGTTAACAATAAATGTATTGTTCATTGTTAGTTAATGCATTAAATATAGTTAAATGGAACCTTGAAGTGCTGCCATCAAGTCTGCTTTTAATATCTAGCATGGGTTATAACACACTTGTTTTTATAAGGCATTATGCATGCATTATAATGCATTAAGAATACCTTTATGATGCATTATAAATGCAGGCTTCATCTGGTGTTATAATGCATTGTACTCATAAAAGTTATAAGCACAAATAGGTAAGTATTATAATGTTTTGTAATGATTATTTATCAATGTTGCAACATATCATACAGTTCTTTATAAAGTATTATGCATGCATTATAATGCATTACAAATGCAGGCTTCATAGAAAGTGTCACAAAACTGTTTCTACACCGTTTTTTTTTTTTCCAGAGTAGACTAGGACTGCAAACGCAGATATACAGAGCTTTAGTTTTTCAGAACACTACAGAATTCACTAGCTGCTTCAGAAAAGAACATTTATTACAAGCATGCAATCATTTTCTGCCTGTAAGACCTTCGGTGTGTAATTCAGTGCATATTCTGCATCTCACATGAAGCAGTTCAGAAATAGTTGATTGTGCAGTAAAATAAAAGATTAGGTTCTAATATACCTGCAAAGCATTTTCACTACATGTCCTGTTGTTGCTTTTTCTCTGCTCACAAACACCTCATTACCAGCCTGTGAAAGCTGTCATGTCCTGTCAGCTCAAAGAAAGTTAAAGCCCACAACACTTCACATGGTGTACAGTCTGCTCATCCATGACCCTGTCATTCAGAGTTCATTCAGTCACTGGTTATGTGTGATTCACAGCACACTTGAATGTGAGTGCCAGTGCCATGTGAGGCTGCTACTAAAAATCAGAGAGTGAATGGACTGACCATTAACTAGAAAGAACACGTTTTATTACAAAAAGAGGACGAATTAGGGCCTAATGATGCTTAATTTTATGAATCACTTCATTGTACATTAAGCATCTTGATCGATGAAACTGCAGTCTCATTGGATGTACATTACCCTATTACGCCTTGCCTCATAAATGTATGCAAATATACAATAAGTGTTTGTTGGCGTGATGATGCAAATGCCAGCTAGGCAGTGAAACTTGGCTGCACTTGGCATGGCTCAAAAAACCCTCCAAACAGGAGGCAGCTAAAATTGTTTTGATGATTGCTTTAGAAAAGGCAATAGCTGTTGTGTGCCTTTTTTCTGGTGCTCCCAAACTGATGTAATTCTGCTTTGGGTGAGTTATGAATATATATGTGGCCCAAGTCACCAGAAGCAAATGTGCATTTATAATTTATATTTGGAGGGCATTTACAAATCGTCTTTTCATCTCAATAGCTATCCAATCAGTTAAAATGTATGGGGTCCTATTTTGAAAGAGGTGCAGTAGTTACATTACATGTGCAAAGTTATTGGACAGGGTTAAAAAGGTTTAGGGATGCATGATTATGATAAAAATCATAATTGTCAATCATTTACTTTAACACTGTGATCACTATTGTTAATTTTCTAATAATATAAGCCGAATTAAAATACTAATTGTCCTTAGGAACACATTTTGAAAGTCTGTTATGCTCATCAAGACTGCGTGTATTTAATTAAAAATACAATAAAAATAAAATAAATAAAAATTATTATATTGTAAGATAGTATTTCAATTTAAAATAACTGTTTATAGACTTTAAAATGATGTAATTTATTTCTGTGATGGCAAACCTAAACTTTCAGCAGTGAATAAAGTTATTCCTCTTATTATGATCAGTGTTGAAATATTTAATATTGTGAAAACCATGATACTTTTTTTCCCTTGATGAACAGAAAGTTTAAACATAATTCAGTTGAAAATCTTTTGTATTGATATAAACGTCTTTTACTGTCAGTTTTGATCAATTGCCCTTGCTGAATAAAAGTATTAATCTTCTCCCTCTTACTCTGAGGGTCCCTGCATGGACAAGAGCTTAACTGTACCATACAATCATGCTGTCCAATAGTTTCAACTATACAATATTTTAATTATGGCTTTTAATTATTTTTTCAGATATAATCAGAGTGTTGTTAAGTATTTACAAGCATGAGTGAACATTAACCTCTAATTACAACTCAATCATTGAAAAGCGCAGTATGTGAGAGATAATGAAAGACTTGCACATTCAATCACAAACACACACACACACACACACACACACACACACATACATGCACGCTTCCTGTATTTACATGATTTATTCCAGACAGAGCAGCAGACCAAATCCCGTGACACACAGTGGCCTTCGGCTGGGAGAGGGCTCATTAATCCGGTCTGAACTCACCCCACCTCCCCAACATCCTGTAAGAGCGGTTTTAAACAATGTTGAGGAGCCTGAGTGATACAGGAAATGTAGTTTGTGTTTATTTTTGGTCACTCATTCAGTACTCAAGCCAAATGAGCAGCCAGTAGGCAATGGAAACTCAGAAGACATGAGGCTGTTCTCATGGCAACTAAATACCACAAAAAACACAATTTTTCAGTCAGGGATTTTCCCCAACCTTTAACATGAATAACAATTGGTTTATTTATTTAAATATAAGATCCTCAATGTTATTAGGTTAATTCATAGGAAAATATTCATGCCTTTCCAATCTTCCATCAAAATATTAATAATTTGCTCTTCTGCTGAAACTATTTTTATTTCTGTCTGGCATTACCTATCACCTTAAAACTTGGGTGTTAAAATGCTCATATATAGACAGAACAAGCTATATGAAAGAAATAATGTCAATGAGATTTAACAGAAAGCATACATCATAAATTTAATTATGAACTCAAACGCTCTCCATAAAATTCTTCCAGGAACAAACAATCTAAACCATGTTTTACACATTAATTTTAGAGCTTTATACTCTCGCAGTATGTCAACAATTGTCTCATTTATTATATTTTTTCTTGAGAAGTTGTGGGAATAAATCTGGGAAATATTTGGGGACTTCATGGAAACACACTGAAACATTGAGCCTTTGAGACCTCTGATGCTATTTGTGTAGCATACTGCTTACTGTATGTTAACACAAAGCTTTAAGATGTACAGCAACACAGGGTTAATTTATTATACAACAGCATTAAACTTTGCAAGTAGGTAACAGCTGACTTCAGTTGAAGTGGCATGAAAATCCACTTGTGATCTATTTGGACAACGCCAAAATAATTCATTCCAAACCGTTACGCAAGACCTCCCTCAACATCCAAAACACTGTCAGGAGTGACGGGATTGGAGCTGCAGCATGCCTTGCCAAAAGAGGTTATTATCTGAGGCCAAAGGAAAAAACAATACTATTAATAGACCTTTGGGATGTCATGATTTACAAATCTAGAGTGGGAACGTCCACACTCAGAAACCAATTCTTAATCAGAAAGCACCCAGGATGGAAAATCAGTGAAACTTCCCTTAGTGTCACAAAAGACTGTGAGACACTCCAGCTGACACTATGACATTCTGAGCCAAAAGAACCAGGTTTTTGGCAGTTGATCAAGTAGCTGATTAATTCACAATCCAGCGCCAACAAACAAACTGAAACAAAGTGCTGCTAATAAAGGAGAGCCTCTTCAGAATACTGTTGATGTCAAGTATTGACTGTGAAAAGCCAGGAGCCTGGATCAAACCCAGTATCAACCAACCAAAATGATTAAATAATGAGGACAAAGTGAAGATGAGATAGCCTCACATAACCAATAGTAGTCAGTTCTTGCCATTTTTTGTGTGCTGTATTCCTCAGACCGGACAGTGTGTGGGTGCAGAAATAGTTTACTCGTAACTCTTGTTATATAAAGTAGCTTCATGACTAAAATATATTACTCCAGAACACACCTATCCAACACACCTATCTTTGTGACAGGTGGAATAATACATCTGGCTGTGAAAGACAGTAAGACATTGGTCTCAAACTCAATTCCTGGAGGGTCACAGCTCTGCACAGTTTAGCTTCAACCCTAATCAAACACACCTGATCCAGCTAATCAAGGTCTTCAGGATCACTAGAAACGTCCAAGCAGGTGTGAGTTGGAGCTGGTTGGAGCTAAACTGTGCAGAGCTGCAGCCCTCCAGGAATTGAGTTTGAGACCAATGCAGTAAGATGTCACCTAGGTCCTATTTACAGCTGGTACAAGATGCATTTTTCTTAATCCGATCATACAAAACACTAACTGCAGGTGTAAATGGGTCTAAAATGTTTTAAACTTGTCCGCTTTTGACCACTTCCAGAGGTAGTTTAGGGGAAAAAAATTCAACCTGTTTGCTTTCATAGTGTAGACTCTCATGTGGTCGAATAAGTTCGAACATTCACAAAGACTGCCTACTCGCCACCCACTGACCTAGCATTTAATCACTGTGGGACGTTTTGACAGAAAATGGACCAAAAACAACTTTATTGTGTTGTACCAAGACATGCAGATTACAGTTTAAATTACAGCTGCTTTATCCTATTCATTAGCTTCCTTTCCCAATTGCTAATAATCTGGCTAACATGATTTTTAGTCAATAGTATTCATGCACCACACTCAGTGCTAACACGGAAGCAATGTAGATTGTTACAAAAGTGTCTTGAGGAATTTGAAACTTATTTTAAAGTGGTCATGAACTGAGAAACCAAAATTCCCTTGATCCTTTGACATACTATACGGTACTATATTGTACTATAAACAAATCCTATGGACATTGTACTGCAAAAAAATCCTGTAAGTTTCAGAACTCAAAACTTTGTCGTTAGTCTAAAAACAGCTTATAGTGAAGGCAATCTGCCAAAACAACAGCTTTTGGAATGTATTACTCTTTGATGTAATAATGTGGATAAGCACCGCCTCCGCAGAAAAAACTCAACGCCTGCTTCTACATCGCTGCCTGTTTAGCCCCGCCCACCGATTTGTGCATGCAGTGTTTATAAGAGAGGCAAAAGTGCAGCAGAAACCAAACAATAAAGACTGACCTAAATCACAGCAGCGTCTGTCTATGAGGAATGTACACTGTCAAACATACACAACTATAAGCCAATCATAGCAGTGGGTTTACTTCCGATTCTACAATCCGACGTGCCTATTCAAACAGAGCGTTCTGATGAAGGGGGTTGAAAACAGGACAGAAAATAGCCTATTACTTCTAAATTATGATGTTTTTTTGATGTAAACATCTTGATAACAATATAAGTGGACTTTAGAGAACAGTACAAAATAAAAAACAAAGGCCGTTCATGACCCCTTTAATACCAGGTGGAAAGGTATGTGCCTCAGTTGACCACTTCTTTTCTTATCAATAATTGGATCACTAGCTATATTTCCATCAACCTGTTTTAATCAGAAACTAGTGATGGAAACTAAGGGAAAAAATACCTAATTTTTACACTTGCTTGAGATGGTTTTTGACTTGTGCAAAAAAAGTTATTGTGAATAATGAGATGGAAAGACATTTATCAAATAAATTTGTCCATGCACATCAAAAAAAGTCACGTGACTTTGGTGTGTCCAGCGGGCTGATCTCGTTGCATAGCATCTGAAATGTTGTTATGGTCATTCTGAAATGCCTGAGCAAAGACTGTCTTCAAAGTATTTCTGTATTGCCTCTCAGAACTGTCTTACACAGCTGCATTCCCAAACAGCAGGCATTCGCCTCCAAAAGCAATGACCGCATTTATTGTGTTTCGTCTGCTCTCTCTGAGGCGCAAGTAATTTATTATATATGAAAATTATTATATTCAGTGGCTTCTCCTACTCTTCTAAGCGATATTTAGTGCCAGTAATCAGGAAGTGACGATTTTGTTCTCTTTTACTTGTTGGATAGAAACGGACCTTTATTTGCAAACGTTTCATGCCATATTCAAATTTTGTGCATAAGTTAAATTCACAGCTTTGGATGGAAACATAGCTACTGAAAATTAAAAAAAAATTAATCTTAGAAAATGATACTGCCGAGAAACTGAACAAATTATGAAATTCTACACACTATGAATGGTAAAATGCAAGGTCTGACACAGAACATCACACATGCTCTGAAGTGTGTATTGATTAAAATGAAAAATATATCAAAAGTTCAGGTTTTTCACCTAGAAAAAGTTTGCACATAACATGGTGGCATAATTATTTTTTAGAAATAAAATCATTGCACCCCAGCTAATAATCATGAAGTGTCCTTTAGTGAACTCCACCAGGGTAAAATAATTATAAGCAAACATTTCCCAAAACTAATCAAACGTGGGTGGATTTCCTGGATAATTTCTTTTAAAAAGTAAGGAATTAAACACATGCACCACCAAACCGCTCATCATGAATCACATTTTAATTAGCAGACTGAGCTGAAGCAATTTTCTCAGAACTAGCACATGACAGGCCTAGCGGTACATTTCAAAGTGATGATGATGGTAATTAAAGGCTGTGAGCCAGGTGAGCTGCAGTACCTGAAGAAAAAAAGAAGTGGCTGGAATTCTTCACAGCAATAAGAAGGAGTAAAGGTTCAGGGTGGGGGCATTTTCTTGCTTGAAATTTTCCAATTTGGTGATTACTGCTATCTGTGAACCTCAAATTAAGGACGATATTTGAATAATATATGACTCTTGTAAATTTGACTGAAAACTCAACAACGCTTGTAGGTTTAAAGTAAATTCTGTTCTCTTTCATTCTGTTTCAGATGTATTCTACTTCATTGTATTCTGTCTCATTACAGTACATAAGTAGAATGGGCTGTAAATGCCATTTTTAATGTTGACTTTTAAGCTAAGATTCTTTAAGCTATAATTTTTTATCTTCTTTTTTTAATCATCTTATATTGCCTGAGACTATAACTCTGGTTCATGTGAAACTCTTGTTTCAGATGAAAGACCTGTGTTGTGTGTCATTCTCTTTATATATCAGAATAATCACTGTCTGGTGTTGGACTGCGCACACAGGTTTCTTCTATCCCCAGTGACCCATGACAAAAGAGCAGCAATGAAGGAGGACTCAGAGATCCGTAAATGGCACAATCCTCAGCAACCAGCAACAATCAGGCCAAACCAATCTAAAGGTGCTGCACTTTATGGAACTTTCAATAGCAAACACAGAGTAAAAACTGATTTTTTTTTCTCCCTCTCTCTCTCTTAGTATGATTGCTGATAAATGGAAAGCAATTTCTTTAAACCTATAAAATGTCATTATTATTCATGCTACCAGGTAACTGCAGTTCACAATAACACACCATATTTACCAAAGGATACTGAGTGCATAGATTTGTCCTATAGTCATAGAAGAAAAAAAAATCCCTTTTGGCTATGGCAGCTCAAAATAGAGTGTAGGTTTTTTTTTTTTTTTCCAATGTTAAAAATCACCTATCCCTGTGAAAAATAATATACAATAATAATAGACAAACAATTTAAAATACAAGTTTAACTAAACCATTCATAAGCTTATTTTCTCATATACATTTAACTCATATACACATTTAATACTAATCTCTTCAGTTTCCACTTTAAACATGATTATTAATGTCAAATAATTAGTATCGGCTATTTTAAGGAATTTATACCGAAAAAATAAAAGTACTATTAAAAAATTATACAATTGCACCCTGAAGTCAGGGGCGTCATTACGAAGGATACAGAGTATGCATATGGACCCAGGGCGCTAGGGGGCCCCAAATCACAGCTTTGGTTTTTAATTTATTTAAGTGCATCTTGCACTTTAACGGACAAATACACCTTGCCAATTTTCCAATTTTTTGGTATGGATGTTCACAATATATTTTTTAAAATGTGGCCAAATTTCAATGTGAAATATAGCTGCAAGCAGCAATTAAGAGGCCAAGCACAACAGAGGCAAAATGAGGAGCTAAGCATGGCATGAAGCGTCAGACCAACTGCAACAATGAATAATTAATGCCATTTTAAGATGATTTTAGTCAAAAAAAAATTATTTTAATTTTAGTTATCACTTTTGACAAATAGGTGGCACTGTTATAAAATCAATGTGGTATTTTCTGTGTGAGGTGACAATGGCACACACAAAGTTTGGTGTCAATATGTCAAAGCTTTGCAGAGATACAGCCTCAGATACAGTTTGGCATTATGCCTCAACTTTTGTGGCGCTATTCAAAAACAGTTTTGTCTATGGACACAAAATATTTTTGTCAGCACAGTCTGAAGATGATCTGACTCGAATTTGGTGAAAATCAGACAAACAGCCTAGGAGGAGTTCGAAAAAGTAGCTTTTTAATAAAAATCAAAATAGCGGACAGGAAGTTTGGCAGACTATGGCATAATTAGTATCTATGGTCTAAGCATGACCCAAGAAATATTTTGAGACCAGTTTCATTACAATAGGCTAATATAATCAAAAGTTACTGTATTAGCATTTTTTTTGGAAATGTCATCATTAGTGGTTAATGAATGGTTTATCACTTTTGACCAGTAGGTGGCATTGTTACCAAATTGATGTGGTGAGGTCAGTGTGAGGTGACAAAGGCACATGCAAAGTCTGGTGTCAATATGTCAAAGCTTTGCAGAGATACAGCCTCATAATATGTAGTTTTGCATCACTGCAGCAAATTCGTTGATGGGTTAAATGATAACCATTTTTTTATACAGACATGAAATCCTTAAATTTTTGCCAGCATGGTCTGAACATGATCTGAGTCAAATTTGGCGAAAAATGATCTAGGAGGAGTTTGAAAAAGTAGTTTTTCAAAATAAATTAAAAATGGCGGACAGGAAGTTCGGCTGACAATGTCAAAATTGGCATCTATATTCTCAGCATGACCCAAAGAATATATTGAGACCAGTTTCATTACAATAGGCTAATAAACACAAAAGTTCTTGGCATTTTTGGAAATTTCATTATAAGTTTTGACCGCACTTTTTGAGTATTTTCAGAACATGGTGCCGAAGACACATACTGAGTTTCGTAACAATTCACTGATGCGTTAAATATTATAGATTAAATAATAAAGTAAATTAAATATAGCATTTTACGTCAAAATTAAAAATGGCCGACACGCAAAATGGCTGACATGATTGGAAATGGTTCGACTTGCCATGCTGCGCCAAACCTAAAGAGACAAGTTTTGTCATTTTTGGCCAAACCATTCAGAAGTTATTAGCAAAAAGAGCCATTTTTCATATCTCCTGACTACTAGGTGGTGCTGTGCCAAAACTGTGCAAGTAGCTTCATGGTCATGGTTACTATAACAAACACGAAGTTTGGTCTCAATACACCAAACTGTTGTGGAGATATAGCCTCACGTTAATTTTTGCGTGCTCTTCATCTAATCCATTCGTGCATTATTTGAGAACGGTTTGGCTAATCAACTCGAATTCCATAACTTTTTGCCAGCATGGTCTAAAGATGATCTAAGCCAATTTGATGAGTAGAAAGAGAGCAAAATTTTTAAATATTTACATTACGACCCCATAAGTTTAGCTTGTAGATTTGTCACTGTAATACACTGTAAAACACCACTGCCTCTCCCCTGACTATAACTTCTGCAACTTTCTGTCATGTTCAACGAGTGACCAAAGAACTACCAATGTATAATTTTTGAAGTGACTCCCGACAGTGTGGAATGCAAAAGTACGTCAAAATACCCATCTTGGCAAGTATCCTCTAAAACAGTTGGTTATGTCTTACATGAACATAAACATTTGAGAAAGAAATCAAATGTGTATCATTCTAGACCTATGAACTGTTTTTAAAGTGACCTCACCTAATTTACAAGCTGCTGTCGGTGTCCTTAATGTTATTCCAATAAATAAATAAATATATAAATAAGTAAATAAAAAAGAGAAAATCACTCACTGCTCTTGACTGAATAACTGAATACGATTAATCTACTGTATATTTCATTTATACAGTGAGGAATATGCAGTGTTATTTTACATTTTATTATTTAATTTCTGTACTTGAACACCTACAATTCTAAAAACCCAAAGCATCTTTAACTTTATCTGTATCTTTGTTCTATTTATTTATTTGTGCTATTGCTTGTAATTTGTTCATTTGCTCTTATTTACTGACTGTTCACTTGTCTTTAATAATATTTGAACTTTATTTATATTTGTTGGGCTAGTAGCTTTTCCTGTGGTATTGAAATTGGAATCGAGAATTGTAAAATTTACTGGTTTATAATTTTGTTGTGTAAGCTTATTTATTATAATACAAGATAACAAATACTATAAATGTTAACTAAGAAAGTATTTAAATTTCTTATTCAGTTTCTTTCAATTTCTTATTAAGCGTTAAAAGAAACATTCCTCTGGAAGAAGGGGTCTTTGCACAAACCCTTTAAACTCTTCATGGTGTCCGTACCTTAAGTTCTTTCAATTTAATTTATTTAAATTTTACTACCTTAAAATCACATTTGAATTCAACCACATTTCATGGTAATTTTATAAGGCAACCTCATTTTAATTGTCTATGTACAGTATGTATTCATTGTCTCTAGCTCGCAAAGCTCCACTTACCAGACGGGGCGCTGTCACAGTCGTGAATGTTACACTTCTTTGTATTCTTTGGTCGAGGTTCGTGATCACAATCAACATGCTCATTTTCATCCTCGAGCTCGGCCTTAGTGTTGACACATTTCACCAGTCTGCGCTGAACACCTCCTCCACAGGACACCGAACACTGCAAACACACAATAGACAACCCTGTTAAACACCCAGTACGATCAACTATTGCAAAGCTTTGACAACCGAGGACTGTCTTGAAAGGAGTCATATCCTAACATTTGTCCAAAATTTTATCTTTTTCCCCCCACTTCAGACTCAATCTGATTTTACATTCTGAACAATCCATTTACATGACCAGTTCATGTTTTTGAATCTGTATGAGAAAATAGGCTAGTTGGATTTAGGTTTTTACATGCTTAATTTTTTCCTGTTAATTAGATTTCAGTTTGATCAAAATTTCATTCAGATTGAGTTCAGTCAGACTGATTGGGGTATTTACGGGGGTTTTGGTATAAAATGAGACATCAGTCCGATTATGAATTCATTATTTGGGTGCATGTAAACATAGCAATGTTAGCCCAGGTTTCCTAATTCAAAAGCAGTTTTACATGACCAGTGTCCACCCAAGGTCTGAAGGACTTTTATATCTCATCATAGGAATCCTACTAACAAACCAGCCTTATTTTGCAAAAGCAACACTAAGCACTGCTGAAGGAATAAGGAATAAGGAAACCACATTATAGGTTTTGCAAGGTGGCTTACACAACATGGTTTATGGTGCAGATTTTCACATGATTTGACAGCACTGGTATGGAGAAGGTAGCATTAGTATAGAAGGGGCTCTCTGTATCAGAGGCAGGTTCAAATGCTGATGTACCCAAAGGGGTAGAACACATTAGCCACTTAATTGCAGGATGAGCATTGTGAGTTCATATGAGCACACTGTGATTTGACTTCACTGATTGTCCAATTACGTTACTTTCTACATTCAGGTCTGACATTCTGCACACACACACTGTGAATAATCCATTAAATCTCTTTATCTTTGAATATCTAGAAAGAAAAACCAAATGAGAGATAATTACAAATGAATCAATCTTTTGTCATTTTCTTCCACTGTTAGGGATGTTGCCATTTTCAGAAATTGCCACAAAAGAAAAAAAAAATAGAAGCTTTCAAAAAAAAAAAAGTTTGCTTTCCAATGTTTTGTTGGTTGTTTTGATTCCATCTAATACAAGCAAAATATACTGGCCAAAGTTCTTGTGGGTGGGAGATTTGTGAAGCACAGTGGTTGTCAAAGTGTGGGGTGGTATTGTAAGGGATTGTGAGAGTCTTCTTATGTTCTCAAATATTTTCATTTTAATCACATTTATACATTCAAATCATGAGAAGCAATGAGGTTTGTCTGCATTCTCTACCACCTTCTAGTTTTATGATGCAGATTTCACTCACTGTGCTGTGCTTATATAACCAAACAGATGTTCTTGTGTGAGCCAGATCTTAATTGGGCAGAGTGAAAGTTGACTTAAATTACAGCCTGTTTTTCAATGTCACTGATTATACGGACTACTACTTTTTTTTTTGTACTGTAAAGTATGCAAGAAAAAACTATGTAGTTGTACTTACAAAATGTCCATTCACATGAACTCGAATAGTGAAAAGTTGTACTCTTTAAGCAACACAATAGTGAAAATTAAAAGAACATAAGACATTTTTTCCCAGAAAAAAAGGATGACAGACAACGCTGATAATTAAGTTTTATAAATAAAATTCTCAGATTCTAAGCCGAATCCAGCACATTATGTTTCTCTAATTCTGATTCTGTGGGTTATTTTATTCATGCATTTAGATGCATGGTTTTGTATCTAGTGCAGAGATATGTAGTTAAGTTGGCTTACTTAAAATCAAACCAAACATTTCCTCAAGTTTTATGTTACTCACCTGACCCCAGGATCCAGTAATCCACTGGTGGCATGGATGGACATTGCAAGTCTGAATGTTGTTGGGCTGTAGGTCATCATCACATTTCCCAGTTTCAGGGCAAGTGACCAGCCTCTGCTGCTCCCCACCTCCACACAGCTCTGAACACTGTGGGCATATATTGTGTTAGAATCAAACACATAGAGCTAAAGAGAGTAGCGTGAAGATCAAGAAACAGACACAAAGAGCTGAGGAGAGAAGAGTGAAGCTTCTGAATGCTTAAATCTCTTTACCTGCCCCCAAGAGGATCTGTACCACTCTAAACAGTTGTGGATGTTACAAGGAATTCGGACAGGAGGTCTAGGGGAGGTGGCCTGGCAATGAAATGGCCTCAGCAACCTCTGATCTCGTGTGTCATAACACTGAATCTCTCTGACCTTCACTCCTACACCACAATTCTTCGTGCACTGCCAAAAGAGAAATCAGGAGTAGCAACTCCCATTGTGTTTTCATACATTGGAAATTCATTGAATTCATAATGTTTGGCTGCATGCAAGCAGACTTACTTTACTCCACTCTCCAATTTTCCATGCAGAGCAGGGACGAAGGTAGCAGCGGCGCGCTGGCACTGGCCTAGTAGCTAAGTCACAGTCTGATTCATCGCCAGTGCTGCAGGACACTGACCTCCAGATGGCACCAAGCCCGCAACTTGTTGAGCACTATAAAATCATTTATAGTATAAAGTTCTGTTCACATTGAAAAATGCATGAAAACCCTTCTTAAAGTGATTTATCCAAGTAGAACATGTTCCTGGATAAACATTCTCATTAACTATTCAAATTTTAGAGTTACAAGTTAGAGGTTATGGGCTCCAACAACATTCATATAAACTTAGAATTTCCCATTTTCGATCTTCAGTTTATAAAACCTTTTGTATATGTGCACATAGTGGTGCCATGCAATCCCTCATATCCATTTTTGTTGCTAGAATAACATGAAACAAATTTCATTACCTGAAAGTTAAAGTTATGTTTCTGTTGAAATCTAATACTGTGGTGTCAGCATAATTCAAGGAATTTTATCTTTGTGGCCAACTGCTGTTTCTCAGCCCATGCTGGTTTCGTATCTAGAGAATGTGAGGAATGCATAATTAACTACTCACAGCACTCCAGTTGCCTTTTTTCCAGTGTGCAGGGAAGGCTGATAGGGAAAGGGAAGGCATGACCAGCCCAGTGGGCATCGGAGGGCTAGAAGAATGCACTGAATGCTCACTGCTAGTGCCCTGAGATGGCTGCTCAGTAGGAGTAGACAGAGAGGGATTTAACCCAGCAGGTCTCAGCATTCGGGCAATAATAATCTCATTTTTGTCAATCTCTGTCCAGCGAGGTATGGGGACCAGAGTTCCCCAAGGCTCTATTCTTGGCCCATTAGTTTTGGGTGGTGCAATGGCTCTGGAATACCAACTTTGAGTCTCTGGAGTAATTGTAGTGTCCGGAATATCACTTGGAGTGAAGAGCGGGGGCTCAAAATCACTTTCCATTTCTGTAGGAGGTAGAGCTGTTGTTCCAGCTGCTGTGGTCATGCTACTGTAATGTTTGGCTGGGACAGAGGAAGTTGGAGAAGAAACATACTCTTGAGAAAGGCTATCTGAGGTCGTAGTGAACTCTCTTACAGTGAATTCACTCTCCTTAGTGTTAAATGATGGTTCCGTCAGAACTTTATATTTTGCAAAGTCATCACTGGAAGCACTGCTGAGAAGCTCCAATGGTTGAGAAGTTGCACTCAGTGAGACACTTGGTGAGGCCGTACTCCACTGCAATGGAGTAGTGGGATTATGAATATGTCTGTTCTCATAAGTTTCAAACTTAAACACATAATCTAAAGGAGGTTCATAATTGTGAGTGCCATGGTGTGGTTCACTTTCACCTCCAGGGACATCTTCGCCAAACACCTCTTCATTCTCATCTTCAGTTATTGCCGTTATGGTTTTATCTTTTTGATTGCCTTTGTAATTGTCATGGTTATTTGAGCTTCTGTTCAAATTTGTATGTGGTTCAGGATTCAAAAATATGTTTGGCTCAGTTTCATAGGATAATGTCTGCTTGTCCTGAGTGGACACATCTGCAGTTGATGGAGGTTTCCGTGTAATACTGAAGTCACTATCATTGTCCTTCCATTTGCTAAATAACCTGGTAACTGCAGAGGACGATTCAGTTGTTGTAGTGACAGGCAGGAAGTAATCCTCAGCAAATAGCTCATCATTATTTTCATCTAGTACGTCTTTCTTTTGAGGTTCATGACCTTCAGTACCCTTGTTTGTAATGCTGTCAGAGTGCATAGTTGTGGTACTGTGTTGGTCCACAGTGGTGGATGGTGATGAGGTAGTTATAGGGACATCTGTCCCTGTCAGAGAAATGGCTCCATGTTTTACTCCTGAGTTATCAAACATATCATTTTCATCTTTATCAAGGTCATACGACAGATCCTCATGGAACCTTATAAAATTGTAGTCATAATAAAAATCATCAACTTGAAGATTTTTCACAATAGAATTGTCAGAGGACTTTTCAACATGACTATAATGTGAGAAATCATCTTCTATAATGTCATTG
>JAFVLL020040391.1:0-34732 GCA_021397915.2 Tor tambroides
GGTTCACCCATGCGCGGTGCCTCATTCATAGACCTGCTTGTTTATTTCTATCTTCCGGGGAGATTAGAGCGGCAGATTAGCTAGTGCCGAAACACGAGTCGCCATCAAAGACGGCGAGGATAATGTCATTCTTTCTCTCCCTTCTATCCCCCGCTTCTGAAGACGTCGGAAGAGTATTAGAACAATGGGAATGCGAACGCTCCGTAGAGCGTGACAACAATAGCAGCCCATCCTGAGGGACCCGGCACACGTAAAAAAAAGAACACTCTGAACACGATGCATATTAAGCTTGTACAGATCACATGTTAACAGTTAGAAGTCTTTTGATCAAAATGATCTGATAAAACAATCTCATTTATCCTTTCTTGTATTTGTGAGCACTGTAAACAGTAAGCTCAATAGAGTGCTTGCAAAGCAGGACTGCACTGAAAGTCCTTAATCTTTTATTTTTTTCCCCCAATTAATTCAGCTTGAACCGCTTAATCTACAGACTCCAAACATTGTTTTGCAGACCATTTCTTGTTCTTTCAGGATATTTAAGATAAACAATTTTAGAATTCAAGAACTCCATCTAAAATTAATGACATCTCTGAAATATTTGCATACTGATTGGTCTTTTCTGTATAAATGTCATGGAGCATTAGAACTGCCTTAGACTTTACTGTTATCATTAATGTTGACCAAGAGTATTAGAACAATGGGAACAGTGAACTCAGGGAATGGGAACAGCATAAAACTGTGAACTCAACATAATGACAAATCCTGCATGCCTTACGTTTTAAGACTTGCTAGAATGAACAAACTTTCATAAAGCGTGTCTCTCTGCTCTTTACCTTTCAATTGAACTATCTTTAACTATCTTACTGTGCATTTCTTTCTAATTAAAAAAAGTTATTTTGAAAATCATGTTTCAAAAATGTGTCTAAAAATACTTTTAAAAATGCATATCTGATGAATTGTACATCAACTACTGCTAAAAATCACAAAATGTAAAATGTGGCCACTTTTGGAAACGTTGTCGATAGTAATTAGTGAATTTCGAATTCAATAAAAACTGATCATCGCTTTGATGATTGATCAATCCTGCAACTTAATCTCAATGACAGGAAATAAAAAGACAGTACTCTAATGAACACCTACTTTACACAATATTTACTACACTTTAAAAATTTTTTTTTAAAAATTTAAAAAAGCATAAAAGCACAACATTAAAAACTTTAATATTTTGTAACTTGCATAAGGCGAAACAACCACGGTTCATCAATAGGACACAGTTGTCAGATGAAGCTAATAATCTCCTATAATGCTCCAATATCTGCAATTAATATGCCTGCTTGATATAAGGTCTATCACAAGCTGTCATGTCAAAATATAAAAGTTCTACTTCTGAAACTTTAACATTAATCCTTTACTGCCTTGCAAATGCTAACACTGTATTTCCTTTAGGACATGCAAATCTAGTTTGAGAAATGAAGATATAATATTTATCATCCGAACAATTGCAACAGAATATACAGACATGTTCCAAACATCTTTAATCTAAATGTTTAATAACCATCTTTCTGAAGGATTAGCTCATAAGTGGCATGTCAAAGGGAAATATTTCCCTGCGTGATTATTCAGAGCTGGAGATATTCAGATTAAATGTGCTTTTGTTAGTGATACACATTCATTATTCAGTGCAGTCAACCTTCAGAGTCTTTAGACGAAAATACACTGAAGAATATCCTCCACAGTAGAAATGAAAGAAGAAAAAACACCTCAGAAATCACTGACACTGTTGACTTCAGAAGAAAAAGAAAGTTGTTTTTTTTCTTTAAGGCAGGATTTTTTGTGAAGCAGCCTAATTATTTATCCAGCAGGTGCTTTATGGCTCTCATTAGTTTCTCGCTCTCTTTCTACCGTACATTAAAAGGCTGAAGTCAATGCTCATCTGGTGCTGATAACACGCCGGGGTCTACAAGCCTCAGTCGTCTGAGGGGAGAGAACGGCAGCGCTCCGAAACACAGGATAACGGCATTAGAAAAGCTCTCTGTGCCCAAAATCCGCAAAGATGCACTGCCTAGACGCCAATACTGGGAATTTCAAGTTGCATCGCTTAATTCCAGGCAGGTCTCACGGATCAAATAGTGGCATAAAAGAGGAAAACAGAGTAGGAGAGATACAGTAAGAGGTGTGAGCAGGTGTAAGCGGGGTTATGTGAGAACTACAGAGGGTTTGGTGAACAGATTTTGATGTAAATTGGAGGAAAACACACATTCTGACCTCCTCCTGGGTGAAGTTTTGGGGTGAGATGTCACCTCAGTATGGGCTCTCATGTGGACATCTGCCACCAAGAACTTCTCCAATCTGGATCTATCTCACGCCAACTACAAGAACTGATCAATACCATCACAATCAACATTCACTCCAATTGCTCTCAATCCCATCTCATTTCTGGCCAGGAGAAACAACTGAGATATTAAGGTTTTTTTTTTTTCTTTTCTACGAGTCAGCAAAAGCACTGGATGATAAGACGAGGTCCTGCGGTCACATCCAACAAGACCATTCTCAACTTTGTGCAGTCACATTAACAGTAACACTTCAGACATGTTGCCATCCCTTAGGACAACAAACTTGATTTTCACTCAACCAACAGTCGATCAAGCTTTCTATGCTCCCCAGACTCTGACAACAGGACAGCAATTTGTTAGAGTTTATTCAAAAATAGACATTTTGTGTTACAATATACATACACTACTATTCAAAAGTTTGGGATCAGTACATTTTTTTAAGGATGTGTTAAATGGATAAAAAGTGATAGTAAAGACTTATATTGTTAGAAAAGATTTCTATTTTGAATAAATGCTGTTCTTTTTCACTTTTTATTCATCAAAAAATCAAATAAAAATGTATCACAGGTTCCAAAAAAATATTAAGCAGCACAACAGTTTCAACACTGATAATAAATCAGCATATTAGAATGATTTCTGAAGGATCATGTGACACTGAAGACTGGAGTAATGGCAGATAAAAATTCAGCGCTACTTCAGGAATAGGCTAAATTATATTTTAAAGTATATTAAAATAGGAAACTAATATTAGAAATTGCAATAATTTCACAATATTACAGTTTTTTTCTGTATTTTTGATCAAATAAATACAGCCTTGATGAGCATAAGAGACTCCATTAAAAAACATTAAAAATACATACTGTACATAATATATCAATAATAATATTTTTATAAAAAAAATAATATGGTAAAAAGTAATCATATTTATTACAGACAGACAGACAGGCACTCTCACTTAAAAAAATGGTTTGATAAAAATTTTATTAGTTTTATAAAAAAAAAAATAATATTTTTCGGCGTAATAATACTATTTAACAATGAAAATAAAAATAAGTATTTGTATAGGAAGAAAAAAAAAAAGTCCATAAAGGCATATATTACAATCCGCTGCCATGCAAGCATCCCGATTAACCATTTAAACTAGTGATCAACAACAGAAGATGTGATTATGTCTAGTATAATCAAAACCACTGGTAAATTGTGGCATCTTGTGGTCTGATACTTTTTGTAATGACTGTTAAACTGTATAATTGACATGTTTCTTGAATCATGTTTTTGTTCTCACATAATCAGAAGAAATCATTGACTTATAATAAGCAGGACAAATGAACAGTCAGTGGGTCATTATCATCAAATAAACCCTTTAAGGTTGATACAAGACCCTCCTTACCAGATCATATGGGTTTATTGCAATAGATCAGAAGTCAAGAGTACGAAATGACACACAAGCACACACCGATACGAACTCACACTCCACTTTAAAGGTCTCTAGCCTTGTACACTATTATTGATAAAAAAAGCTGGTCAATATACATCATCTGGCTGAAAGGATTATATTCTTATCTAAAATGATATTCAATAAAGTATGACCACAGAAACACGACTGGAGTGCCTCCTGGTCCGGAAAAAAGGAAACGTTTTATTGGAATTAAGATCAGTGTCGAGATTAAGAGGAGAAACAGCACTATGATTCCTGTTGAAGCCGATATTGCACTTTGTGTTATTATTTTTTTCTGGTTTCTAACACGTGGAGTAACAAAAACAGGGCTGTGGCTCAGAGAACAGCACCTGTGCTCCTGCAAAAGCTTTTAGTAACAGACCTGAGATGTGCAGATCGGCGGCCTTTAAAAAAACTCTTTGGACATTTAAGCCATGCTTAAAAATGAGTGAATCTCATTGCATTAGATAACAAAACATCAGACCAAGCGGCATCTGCATAAAACGAACTCTGAACTAACTTCACTTTTCTGAGACATTTTTGCAATGACTTTTAACCAACTGGTGTCAAGCCCTGCATCAGAATCTGTGTACCTGCTACAAAGTATGCAAAAAGCAGTATGTCAAACGTCTAAGGATACTACTTAGTATTCATGATACTGGAGGTGAACAATACCTGGATGACCTACAACATCCACTGGGATTCGGGATTGTGCAGCCACACTTTAATATCCCACACTGTAAAAAATGTCTTTTCAAAGTTGTAAATAAAACAAAGATTATTGGAGTACATTTAAAAGAAAAAGTTTTCTTCTTCAAAATTTGTTTCATTCAATGTCAATTTCTTTGCAATTAATTTATTGGCAATTAGCAATATCTGAGTGAAATTTTTTTTTATTTTTTTCAGTGCACAATGCCATGTCTGACAACCACAAAAAAGTATTTTGTTGTCATTTTGAATACTGATTGTTCTTAAACTTATTTTGGTGAAATGTGTAGTCTTTCTAATAAATTCCACTTGGTTTGATATTTTATCAAATGTGATGACATTTTAAGTTGAATATAGATATTAAATATAATAATAATAGTAATATTTATATATTATGCTTAATATAATATATATGACATGATATGATATATGGTATGACATGATATAATATAATACAATACAATACAATACAATATAATATTTTGCTTTTTTATATTTACGTCAACTATATTTTTTGTACTATATTATATAATTTATATTTAACTAAAACAAACGAAAAAACAAACTATGAAACAAAAGAATATCCCACACACTATACGAATACTTGCAAAAGTATCAAAAATTGTAATTTATTGACAACTTTTTGGTCTCATGGCCTTCATCAAGCATATTAAATCATCTGATATTTACATCTTCGATATTTAAAAAGAAAAAAATCACATTGACCTGCTTTAGCCTTTCAGAGTAAAGTTTGTATTGCAGCACTTCTGTCTCCTTAGGATAAATCACCGATGTTGTAGCATTTCTCATCTATAAGTGACTCTGGATAAAAGCATTAGCTAAATGAATAAAAGTTACTGATAAAGAGTACAATTTTTGTGCAGAATTACAAAAAGTACAAACTGTCCTGCTCGTGTTCTTTGCATGAGCGAGGCGTGACATGCTGTCTGTCTGCAGTAATTTTATGAAAGCAGGCTGGATAACATGCACTCATTTGTGCTGCCTAATTAAGCGACACTCCTCCCCTTTGTTACGCCCACCAATTACAAAGAGCTCATTTGCATACCTGGGGGACACGTGTAGGAGGAAACTCAAATTAAGCTCTCAAACTCATTCAAAGCTCAATGTCCCGTTGGTCAACGCTTAAAATAAAACAGATGTTTGTTGTTAAGCCCTGTGGTATTAACCTAATTCTGCTCTTCTCCTAATTGAACTCTCTTTAAATACCATCCGAATCAGACATGATACATGCTTTCAGCAGTAAGTGACAAACTTAGACTGCTTTCAGAATGGAAACTAGTGTACCACTTTCTATGTTTTCCTCATGCAATGATAAACGCTTCAAACAGCAGTATGAAACATTAATAGTCACATGACCTCATTAAGTTTTATGTCTAATTCAATGAGTAAAATATGGGTTTGGATTTCTAATTCAGTTTTAGAATACAAAAATGTCTTTTGGCAGTCTGATCAAATAATGATTTAACAAACTGATAAAATGCTAAAACTGCAGCTGATACTTCTGGTTTATTCATCACACTGAAAATGGAAAGTCAAGTTTAGTGCATTGTACTGTGGGGTACATTCATTTCTCATAAAGTGTGCTCTGTGTACTGTACATTTTGGGAAATATAGCAGATCTTCTTGGTATCCTAGATCTTCACAGTGAACAGTCTGCTTACTGTTTAGTGTGCAATACTAAACATTTATGTTCCCTTTAAATTGAATGTTATTAACCCATAAAATTTTAGCAATTAATAAAATTTATCAATGCAAATAATCAACAATGCCTACCAAATATCCATTTTGTATGGAAGGCCGTTTCTGCCACAGGATTTAAAAAAAAAAAAAAAGGAATTGTTTCTTGAAATTCTAAAATAAAAGCCACAATTTCGAAATATAAACTCAGAATTCTGCCCGTTTTCTTTTGCAATTTGAGTGTACATCCTACAATTTTTTTTTTATGGCTATATCTCCAGTTTATATCTTGAAATTCAGGCTTTTTTGTCAGATTTTTTGAGGGGGGGGGGTTCCTCAGAATTCTTATTTTTACCTTGCAGTTCTGACTTTCTTCTCTGAATTCTGAGTTTATATTTCACAATTTTCACTTTTTTTCTATGAATTCTGAGTTTACATCTCGCAATTGTTTGTTGCGAGTTTATATCTTGCAATTCTGAGATTATATATAAAACTGAGATTTTTTTTTTAACGTGGTGGAAACAAGCTTTCATATTTTTGACTTGAATTTTGCAAACTTGAATTTTGTAATAAAATATAATTTTTTCAAAGTAAAAGCATTGGAAATGTGACATCAGTCTAATAAACCACCAGTCAACACTTTCAGTGAGAGAGCACTAAACATTACATAACTTGTTTCATATGTGATTTAAAAATGCTTTTCATGAAAAAACACCACTCTCTGTGCCACTAAATTCAAAACAGATATTTTTCCTCAGCTGTCTGACAGATGATAGATGTGACAAATACATTCTGCTTTCACTTACAAAAAGGACAAATGTGGCATTAAAATTTCTTGCAATTTACTGAGAAACAAAAAAACAACAACACAGTAATATCAGCCTCACCACCTAAAGCACACACACATACAGACTCTCAGAGCACTCAGAATCAGTGTCTTTAAGGAGAGAGAGATAAAGTAACACACACACACACACACTCTCAACTTTGGGTGTGTTCAAATTGGATGATGTATGCAGGATTGAGTCCATGCTGGAGGGGCGTCAAAAAGCAATCAACGTTCCATCTCTGATGAGTCCGGCGACAGCGTGATTCACATCGAGGATGGAAAGCTGATGTGCTGGCCGAGACGAAGGCCAATGTTCCCTGTCGACCCCCTCCTCCCCCGAGCCCCCTCCGAAATGCCACACAATCACCAGAGATTAGACATGCATCTCAACTCCAAAGCCACAGAACAAAAAAAAAAAAAAAAAGAGGACATAATTTGTGTCCTGATTATGATAGACTCTTTTATTCCACTTCTCGACACAGCTGCAGAGAGAGCTGACGTTGAGGAGTGTTACCATTGACTTACAAATGTCAAAATATGGAAAAAATGCACCCAGCTTAACCACAGAATAAGACTGACTGCCAAAGCGCCATGAAATGGATGCGAGAGTCTGAAAAGACGTCGTATTCATTTTAGCTACTCGTCTCAGTGTCCTTTCAAGCACAGATCTAGATTTTTAGACGATTATGAAATACAACACCATTATGAACAACATCGTAAACAAATCAGTGAGCATGCACATAAGGAGAAACAAAAAAAAATTTAATTTTGTAAACTGTATGGTTAAACTGCAAGCACTTTAAACTATTTCGGCTTAGTTATTAGTTACAGTTCATAACTAGCCTACACAGAATTATGAAGTCCTATGGGGGTCACACTAGACTTTCAAGAGAAAAGTGTGGAAGCTTGTTTCTGCCACAAGATAAGAAAAAAAATCAATAAAAAAATAATTGCAACATTTTATCTCACAATTCTGTTTTTTTTTCACCACAACACTGAGTGTGAGATATAAAGTCAGATTTGTGAGAAATGAACTCAGAATTGCCAGATATAAACTTAGAATTGTAAGTTTATGCATTGTGAGATATGAACAATTCTGAGAAGAAAAGTTGGAATTGCGAGATAAACTCATTATTGCAAGAAAAAACATTTTTGCATTATGCAGTACGCAGTGCAAACTATAAAGTGATGTATCTATCAAAGTGTGCAGTAAATAACAGAGCACCTTGCTTGAAAAATTATTTCCCATAAAGCCTCATAATGCATAATGCACTTATCTTCACCATATCCAATGTGTCGATTGTAATTTTGTCTCTGCAATTCCTTTTTTTGTAGTAGTTTTATAGCGTTACTGTTGAAGTGTAATTAGGCCTAGCTGGTGGATATTGTAGAGTTAAAAGAAAGTTATTACATGCATTGTAATGTTCGAAGCGAATTTCATAACAAGTGTCAGTAGACTGGGAAGATTTTAAAAAAGAGCAGTTCATTCATAAATTTGTACAACTCTACCTAAACGCTGTGGAGATACAAACCGGAAGACAGAACACAACGACCGCAGTACTGAAAAAGGGCGGAGCTACATAAGGTCTATAAACTGCACATTTTTTAACTTGTTTTAATCTCATTTCTCAGACTGCTAAAAAGTCTGACATTTATACACAAAATTTGATTACAAGCACAAAAGTTTAATTAAATTAATTATTAATTAAATTGAATAATGAATTATCTTGCTGAATTAGAATTAAACAGCAATCACGAGACAAAAAAATAAAATAAAAATGCGAGATACTACTGGCTAAAATGTTTATAGTTGCATACTTTTTTTAAAAAAAATATTGGGCAATAGGGTTAATATCAAATTCCAGTAAGTTATTGAACAGACTAATTAACAAATGTAACATAAAAGTGAAATATTTTATGAGTATTAATTAGTGATGGGCAACGATTACTTTTTTTTAAAAATCGCGATTAATCGCACGATTTTCTGTGATTAATCGTGATTAATCACATTGTTATGCACAAAATTCAATAATTAATTCAAAAGTAGTGGACTGTGCACTTTTTTCATTTAAAAGTACTGCTATATGAACAAAAGTGCAATAATATCTGGTTTGCAAACACTTTAAACAAATAAGGTGATTTTATTTTACAGCAGTATTCCTTTTACATAGTAGCAGTTAAAATATTCCTTGTAAATCTCAACTTATAACATGTAATCAAATTAAATATAAAACCAAATCTATTTGCCACTGCCAGGGCACTAACATTTTTATAGAAAATATTTTATAGTTTGTAATAGAAAAACAAGTTATGCTCCAGAGCCCAGAGCCTTAATCATAACATTATAACAGGCACCTTCCGAGTAGAGACCTGCACTATCGCGGGACCCAACGCAGCAGAGTGCGGCGTGGGACAACACTTGATGGGCGAGTGCGGATGCGGGCGGGTAGAGACTCGTGTGTGCAGGATGCGGGAGAATAAGGGTGTACTCACACTAGGCAATCTTAACCGTGCCCGAGCGCGTTTGACCCCCAAAGCCCGGTTCGTTTGAGTAGTGTGATCGCTCTGTGCCGTGCTCGGGCGCAGTTTGTTTAGCCGTCCCTGGCTCGGGTGGATCGAAGAGGTGTGCCAGAGCGCGTTCAGTTGGGCTCGGGAGTGTGAGCCCAGTGTAGTGTGAGCGTTAACCACGCCGGAGCACGAAACTTCTGTTCTGATACGTGCAGCATGATTGCGTATATACATATATATATATATATATATATATATATATTGTGAGGGGGCCGTGTGTCACCGCGTCCCAAACGACTCAAAACAATAAAGCACAAAGTTAACAAAACGATGCACATGAAAGCGCTTCTCTGCTGTCTTCATGTGCTATCGGAAACTTCCTGTTTCCCACTTATGAAGTCGTGATTACGAGCACGTTGCATTCTTTTCTGTTAAAAATAACAGTGAACAGTGGTTTGTGAATGTCGATGCTTAGCCTTAATAATTTTATCGGGAGCGCTTCATGTGAGCGCTGCTGCAGTCTTATGCCCTCCTCAAATGCTCTCATTGGTTGAGACGCGTGATGATGCCCATCCCAAGCCAGTATTGATCAACATCCCACCCCTCCTGTGACCCATGGTTTGTCTGTACGTGAATTCAGAGCCAGTGAGCAACGTGCTTTCATTATAATAATAATAATAATAAACTGCGTTAATGCGTGATAAAATAATTGTCGGCGTTAATGCGTTAACGCGATAATAACGCGTTAACTTGCCCAGCCCTAGTATTAATAAATAAAATGTATCAAATGTCATGTAGTCCTCAAGTATTTCTCAGTTTAGTACACAGAGATCAAGTCCGTACCTGCTGATACGGATATAAACACTGATATTGTTACATTTGGTAGCAAATTACAGGCACTTCTGATATCTAAACTAGGCAGTATACAGTACACACTGTGTGTAGCAAGGGCTAGTATACCATTCCAAACATAACCTCAATCACTCTTTCTGTTTCCTTTCTATCCTCTGTCACTCAGCTATCTCTCTCTCTCTCTCAGGCTTTGGCAGTAGAGATTGGACTCTGAACTCAACTTAGACACAGAGTTGGGGGATTTTACAGATGGTCGGGAAGAGGTTTAGCATTTGAGGAGAGGAGAGCGGAGCCCGATTTCACACCGGTGTTAGTGTGTGTGTGTGTGTGTGTGTGTGTGTGTGTCTGTGTGTGTGTGTGTGTGTGTGTGTGTGTGTGTGTGTGTGTGTGTGTGTGAAAGCAGGCCACCTCTAATCCACTGACTGCAGAGAAGGCCTGCAGCTATCCTGCTGCCCAGCACTGCCCACAATCCTGGCTGCTTCTACAAAGCCATACATGGTGCATTAGAGGCCTGGGCTGAAGGACTCTCTGCTGATATGCCGATAGGTGCTGAACAAAGAGTCCAGAGGGAACCGCACGGACCCACACACGCCTGAACACCAGAGACACATGCAATCACACGCTGAGGCCTATTCATTGTGAACATGCGGCCGCTGACCCGTTCACACCTTAGATCCGGATCAGCACGCTTCCACGCTAAAGGCCTGGTCACACTTCCATTCAAATGCATGCGAATTCAGAAGCATATGGACTATTTTTTCCTCAGTCTGCTGTTTTTTGGGCCTCACAGACCAGGATAGTTGTTAGTGAGGGGCTTGTGTTTTCCCATATTCACTTCAGGTTTTAAAGTCTGTTATGACCACACCTGGGACATCTGTAATACCTGGAGAACGCAGTCTGTCAGCATTCCCATTCATCTCAATGACAGTCACTTGGTCCTTCCAGATTATTATATTATATATATCAGTGGTCATATCAGTTGATAAGTGATATTTTTAAGCTGATAAAAATCCTACAATATTTATAGTTGGCCTACATATTGAAAACACAAATAAAATAAAATGTTTGTAAGATTTTTTTCTTAATTCTCAGTTACATTTGTGAAAGTTATATTTTTATTTAACTGCAATAAAATAAAGGTTATTTTTGTTTAATTTGCTTCAAAAGATAATATAATATTAAAATATATAAAAAATATTTATGGAACATTCAGGTTATCAATACTGCAAAACATGATTTTTTTTTATTAAAAAAAATATTTTAGTATGTTTTACAGTCTTTCTACTTCATGTTGCATTTAATGTCCTACTTACTGTAATTATTAGTAAATTTTACTAGCAATTTCTGAATTACAATTTTTGTAGATCATTAGCCAAAATGTCCTTATCGATGCAACACTAAATATTGTATAATAAGTAATATATTGCAAAAATATCGTAAAAATACACGGTTACACATAAATGACCATCAATAGAGAACCAGCCAAACCTTGACCTCTTAACTTGCAGTCAGGCCATATCACTATAGGTAACTGGAGTATGAAAGAGTCTTTAAACCTCGGGGGGCATTTCCCATGTTTCTATCTCTCTGTATCTTTTAAACGGCCATAACTAAAGAAAGTCAGAGAGAAAGAAACAAAGAAAAAGGTATAGGTAAGAAAAAAACTCTTTTAACATAGATAGACGTGTGCAATCTTCTCTGTGGAGCTGTTATCTAACAAGGGCCGTTTTGTTTGGAGATAATGTGGTGAAAGTCATTTTACTACATTCATTAAAGTCCTTTCAAATGTACATTTCAGACCACCACCAGGAGCTAATCTTCAGTTAAGCATGAGAAATGAATAGACACGGAGATCATTATGATTAAACCGTCTATGAACCGGGCAGGACACGTCCTTGATTTCAGTCCTTTCAAACAATCGATGGTGCATTACATTCACAAGTTACTGCACTCACAAACCCTCCCGTATTGTGATCAGACTGGGTTTCTGTCCTCCATTTGAAGTGCAATGGTTCAGGTTGATGCTCAATGAGTGTTGGTTATGATACATTATAAATTCAGCTTGAGTTTCTCTTCATTGACACATTAATTTTTCCTTTTTTCTAAAAGATTTCTAAGGAGAGAAACAATTCTGGTTCTGATTCCACACTTCTGGTTCCTTAAACAGTTCCTTTAGCACAAAAGGCAAAAACATGGGGTCCTTTATATTTGCATACTTACTTTCTTGTGTCAACCTCAAACCATAAGTACACAAACACAGCATCTTGGTTCATTTTCAGTTGAATATGACAAAAGTAATGATTGGTTTTCAGTGATTCAGTGAGCCACTTAAGTGATTAAATTAGTGAGTGAGACATTAGACATATTTCAACTGAGATCAACTTTAGGAGTAAAGCAGCATATGCTATCCTCAAAGCTAACAGACATGGACAAAACCTGTAAATCACCTCAGCAGAAGCTGCCACACTTGACCACTGTGCTATGACTAGCTTCACGAGACCAGTAGGAGATGAGAAAGAAGACGACGAATATCTGTGACCTTTTTGTCCTTCACATTTGCTGAGCTTCAATCTGAGAGAGGGAATCAAACACACACTGATCCGAAACTCGCTGTCAAATGCAGAGCCAGACATCAATCAATCAGCACTTTCTTATTTTTTGACTCTCTTATCATTTGACCCATGCGTTATCCTGTTTCAGTGGCTTAAGAAAGTTGATGATGGTCAAATGTGCACCTCTGCAAATCCTAGCAAACATACACACACTTATACACAAATACACACTCATATGCATAAGAAAAAACAGAGCAATACTCAATCCGTTTTTGAACTAGTATCAACAAAATGTTGAGTTGTTACATTTTTCTCTGTTCTCTAACTGAATTTATTCAGAATGAAAGATTTTATTTTAAGAATGAAAGTCATGGTTTATAACAACATGAGGGTGAGTAAATGATGACAGAATTATCATTTTTGTGTGAACTTTCCCTTTAAAGTCAAATCCTGGCTCACGTTGTGTGTGTACTGACACATATGAACGCAAAAGGACAGATATGCGTGAATCAGAGGATAAAACAGAGTTTTACAGAAAGTCCACATCATGACAAACCTCAGACATGCGGCCCTGTCAAATCAACGCACAGCTTTGCCCTTAAAGCCTTAACATGTTCTGGAGGTTTACTTCTTATTTCTTACTTATCTGACGTAAATTGTTGATCTGTTTATTTTCCAGAGCTTTGTCTCCAGTGATTTTCCAGCCAGTCTGAAACATGATGTCCGCTTTATATTACAAGCTTGAGGAAATGCTGATGTACAAATTGAAGTGAAAGGCCTGATGTTTAATCCTCCCCAGCACCTTTTCCTTAATGATGTTTCCCAAGAAATGCCAGAGAAATGCCCAAACCCCTCCATCAGATAGAAACGAGCTGCACTAATTCCTGCCAGAAACTCACACTTCAATATTTCTGTCATCAGCTTAAGGTCAGTGCTATAAAAAATATATTTCCTGTAAAGGATTTTAACACGTGCAAAAAACTAATATCATCATCAGCATCATCATCATCATGAGCTCATGAATTGAGTTTGAGTGCAGTCAACGTTTCCTATTGCAAAGGAACAAGAAATCACAAAAATTAGATCTCCTTAAAATCTCACTTATTTCTCCTAGACAAAAAGGAAATTAAACTGAATGCAAATAAAAGATTTTTCTATTGAGAAAAAGACTTTAATCTCACGTTTCCTCAAGAGTTTCGGATGAGAAATTGGTAAGTAAATAAATAAATACATAAATGAAATTAGTAAGAAAATCAATAGGTAAATGAAAAATAAATAAAAAAAAATACACAAATCAAAAGAAGTAAAAGCAAACAAAATGTAAATTTAACATCTCAGTTGTTTCTTTAAGACACCAGTGACATTAACTAGAGGACACAATTTTTCCTCCCAAGAAAAAAGACGAGAGTAAATCTTTAATTTAGTCTATCTTTACAAGAAATCTCAATCTGTGCTCAGATTTCTCAAGATATCAAGTCTGCAATTGAAAGTCAAATATCTCTCAGTATGAATGCAAGTGCTTCTCATAAAATTCCCCAAAAAATTTTATGAGAAACGTCCGAGACAAATTTGAAACTTCAATTCAACAAAGCTGAGAAGTGCATTAAAGGAAAAATATATTTTATAGCTATAAGTTTATATTTAAAATAAAACAACCAAGAACTCAATTATGTCTCATGAGCTCAGAAAAAACAGCAACTGTCCTCTGGGCTCCTGAATCTCTTTCTGAAATTGATACTGGCTAAAGTCTCATTCATTCTGGGAAGCACTGGAGTGTGTTTGTGTTCATCTCTGTGTCTCTCACACACACACACAAACACGCTTAACACAAGTCAATATCCATATTCATTACATGCTAAGATTTCCGCTGATAAAATTTTGGCGGGCAGATTGGCGGTCTAACCCGTGAAACACACTTAATTGAGGCGTATCTCCATGGCGGTGATGTTCGGAGCCAAGGTGAAGGAGACGTGCGAGTGAAATGAGTGAATTCATGATGTGGCCCCTTCACTCTCTCTCTTTCTCTCTCTCTCCGTTTCTCCTTTTGGCAGGGGCCAAATAGAGAATGGTAAATGAAGCAATTGTGTCCCCCAGGCAGGAGTAGGGGGGGAAAACGCAAGCGTCTGTGTGTTAGGCTCCCCAGGGGCTATTCTGAGCCTGATGAGGTATATAACCATGCTGGAACCAAACCACAAACTGGACTGCAACTGGGACCTCTGGGAGAACAAGTGGGAAAGACAGAGAAGTTGCTGTACTCTGCAGACGGTACTAGTATTGGGGTGTAACTAACTAAAAGTTAACTACATTAACAACTAACTTACCTTCATTATTTATCATTATGTTATTTAAGTCTCATTAGTTTACACTTTTAATATATTTAATGGTGGTAACACTGTCATTCTAATTCATTTGTTTTTGTGGCAAACACATGGTCTGACTTATAAGAATGTCATTTATAAAAAAAATTAAATGTTTTATATATATTTATATAAAATATTTTAAATATTTATATAAAATTTAAAATTAATTAACAAAAATATTTTATATGAATTATAATTTATATAAAATGTTAATACTAATAAATGAACATATAATACAATGCAATATAAAAAAAGTGATTTTATAGGAATATTTTGTGATATACAGTAAATATATTTTTATCTGATAATCATAGCTTTATTTTAGTTATAAAAGCCCCTATTTCAAGTTTTAAGACCCTCCATCCAAAGGAAAAAAAAAATTATTGCTCGGAGGATTAAAAAAAATCTTTTTAAAAATAAAAATTACACACAAATTGAGACAATTGTTGATATACAGGAAGAGGATAGAGATAGAAACATTGATAGCATATCTCAGATAATTTGTTATTAGAATGATCTGAGAAAAAACTCTTAATAATAAACTTTGTTTTCTCGGTTAATCTGAAAAAAGTTTGAGATCTTTTCTATAGAGGAAATTCTAGAGGACACACGTAAGATTACTGGGTCTTTTTCTCAAGAGAAAAAAACCCTGCTGTTTAATCTCATTGGTGTCTTGAAGAAACAATTGAGATGTAAAAGAGATCTCATTTGTGATTTTTCCTTCCTGAGGGCAGTATCAGACTTTAAATACTGATGATCCATCCTTCCATTTCTGTCTTGATCAGAATGCAGGCCAGAGAGAGTAAGGAGACAGACAGAGCAGAAAGGGCCCAATCGATGATCTGAGAGTCTAAACTAGATTTCTAAGCAGTTTGCCACTCTCGGCAGCAAGATAAGATAAACTTTCTTTGACCTGAGCGATGAAGTTGCCATGGCGATCAGGGAGTACACTTTCCCTATTGATATTGCGCTGATGTAACAACAAATAGAACCAGATCGCGTGGCCGATAGCGCTGATTAATTAATACCAATATTGATCTGTACAAGCAAGACACAAGGCTATTAACTCTAAGGCTGAAAGTCAATTGTTACCTGGAGCTCAATAGACTGATCACTGATATCACAGCCAAATAAACTAAACAACAGACGACACAGATTAGTCAAGTACAATTTCTGCGATTTGATCTTGTTAGGTCCTTCAAGACAGAGTCAAAGGAAAAAGTTGACTTAAAGGGACAGTCAGGGCTCTGAACCAGTTCCAAGGAACGAAAACGAAAACCGGAAACGAACGAAATTTTGACAGGAACAGAACCAGAACCAGAAACGAAATCAAATTTTATAGTTCCGAACAGAATCAAAAATTTGAAATGGCCATTAACCGGTTAATAACGTTATTTTATCGTTCCATTTAATATTTGAAATTTGCTGTCAACCAATCACGAATTCAAGTAGTAGGCTACGGCCTATATTGCAAATGTGGCGCTGACGCGTCAAACGCGTGAAATGCCCGCCCGCGCTCAGCTGTGAGCTCATCACAGGTAAGTCGCAATGGCAATGCACCATTAGTTTATCCGAGGATAGTGTAAGATGGATTCAACAGATCACATGCACCTGCAGCGCTTCCGTGAACGGAGAAAACAGAATAAAACTATAGGCTTACATAAAAAGGAATATGTATAGGACGAAATATATTTCACTTAAGTCATTGACAGATTAACAAAACAAAACAAACAAAAAAAAGAGCTGAGTTTCGGTTTATTGTGACACGATCCAAAGTTCACGGAAAGGAAAACGACAGCAGAAAGACGCAAAAGCTTGACAGGTTTGAATGTCTTGCTTCTATCTGTATACCATACCAGTATGGCTATCACGCCGGCGCTTGACGCGCACACAGGCAACATATTTTTGCGATATTGCAGCCTGTTAATTATTATTCATGAACAAAATACAGTTAAAGAACCATATAATAAGTAGCACTGCTCCGGTTGTACAAACTGTTGCATTCAGCGTGACCACTGATATGCGAAGGATGATGATCGATGCGAATGCAGCACAAAGCCTATTTCATAAATAATATTTTAGCATCCAGATATGTCGCAAATATGAAAACATTTGGATTCGTTCCAAATGACAGAGGTAGGCATCAGTTTCACCTTAAATTAATTTGTTTTTGGCTTTAGCCTACATTTATATAGCCTAAACGCTTTACATCGCCTTAACTTTAGAGAATTTGTTGTGGAGAGAAGGGAACTTTAACTGTTTATAATGTTTGTAAACATTTTGCTTTTACCACATTTTAGCCAACATTATTTCTGAATGTAATCATAAAATGCGACTTAGCCTATGTTTTTTTCCCCTCTCAAAAAACGCAATTTTATAAGAGCGTTTAACAATGCAGCAAACATTTTTAAATATCTTGAAAAAATACTTTAATGTCGTTAAAGCGTCAGCAGATTTTTTCTTTTGTTTAGTAGGCTACATTTGGCCAAAATCTATAAAAGACGATGCTGTTTTGGCTATGATTAAGCGCAGCGGGTTAGATTTTCTGTGTTTTTTTCTTCTTTTTTTGAGTAAAGAAAACGCTGTACTTTATTATTATTATTATTATTATTATTATAGGCAAATAGTTTTTTATAAATAACGTTATTAACCGGTATTAACCAGTTTCGGAACGATAATAATGAGGAACGCAGGAACAGAAACGTTAAAATATCGATTCTGCTTGGAGTGAACGGATTGAATTTTTTTTTCGTTTTCAAGCCCTGGGGACAGTCCACACAAAAATCATGTAGAACACAAAAGAGAAAACCAATCAAAAAGTACTATAAAAGTAGGGCTGCAGCTAACGATTATTTTTATTGTCGACTAATCTATCGATTATTTTTTCGATTAGTCGACTAATCTATCGATTATTTTTCAATTAATCTATTTATTATTTTCTTATCAGTTGATGAATTCTTTAGTTAAACTATCAATAAATAATAACAGTAACTTCTGCTATTAATCTTTTAATATTTTATTCAAACATTTTCTTATAATACTTTACAAAAATAAATAACAACAAAAGAAAGAAAGAAAGAAAGAAAGAGAAAGAAAATAACAATAAAGAAAAATAATAAAGAAAAGTGATAAAAAACAATAAATAATTAATAAAAAAATAAAAGAAAGAAACGAAAACAGGAAGCAAGAAAGAAAGAAAGAAAGAAAAAGAACGAAAGAAAGAAAGAAAATTACAGGGAAGTGATACAATAGTCAATAGAAATGCACATTATGGCTGTATTCACAGTTACTGTTTGGGACTGACAGCAGTTGCTTACAGGTGAGAGACTTGAAAGGTTTTATTTATTCAGCAGATTAAAACATCTGCTTGAATACAAATCTGTATGAATGAACAGCTGAAGTCACAACTGCATTCAGGACACTAGAGTGACAGAATCAAAAATGGCGTCATAACACCGGGAAGTTTTATCCCAGTTGACAGCCCATTTTTAAATAAATGAGTCCAGTTGAGGCTTGTCCTATCCATCACAAAGTTAAACAACTAACAATGACTTTAAAAGCTTTGTCAGCGAGTGGAGAGAGCGCGTTTGGTGCGCGCGTCTGAGAGCTCGCGTAATCGCGCCCATGGCACTGACGGCAGCTCCAGTGGATCTTAAGATGAACGCGAATCATTTCTCCTTCTCTGTGGGTGAATTAAACCTGTCATGATTATATAGGCAACTTGATGTCCCGTGCTGTTCCGTTCATTCAGCGCAGCTTTGAATGCCGTTGTGAATCCTGACAATGTAAAGGCGTCAGTTCGGCTATATATATGCGGTTCTGACGGTTGTATAATAAAATGCTCTATGAAAGCAACTCTATGAAGTGATGTTGCCATACTAGCCTTTACCTTCGGCTCTAGAGTCTTGTTTGTGTTAAACATGGCAGAAAAAAAATCTTAAGTCGGGATAACTGCAGGCTCGCGCAATGGGCGTGGCTAAAGGTGCGACGCATCGACACACTCCATGCTAATCGACGTATTTTTATAATCGACGTAATCGATGACGTCAACGAATCGCTGCAGCCCTATATAAAAGCAATTAAAAATAACTCAAATGAGTCTATATAATACACTACTCCTCAAAAGTTTTTTGAAAAATGCTCACCAAAGCTGTATTTATTTGATCAAAAATGTCAATGTTGTGAAATATTACAATTTAAAATAGCTGTTTTCTAAATGAATATATTTTAAAATGCAATTTATTCCTGTGATGGAAAGCTGGATTTTCCATATCATTACTCCAGTCTCTTCAGTGTCACATGATCCATCAGAAATCATTCTAATATGCCGATTTGCTGCTCATGAAACATTTCTTATTATTATCAATGTTGAAAACAGTTGTGCTTCTTAATAGTTTTGTGGAAACTTTGATATATTTTATGCAGGATTCTTTGATGAACAGAAAGCTCAAAAGAACAGCAATTATTTGAAATATGTTTATAGCAATATAAAAGTCTTTGCTATCACTTTTGATCAATTTAATAAGTTTTTAATTCTTAATCATTTTTATAATTTAATTTTTAATTAGAGACACAATTTTCATTTTTGTGTAAACTATTCCTTTCATCAACTGTGAAGAAATTACTGAATGATTAACAACTACGAGGCTTGTGAGAATTAATGAATTCAGAAACTAATGTGAATCTGAAGTGACAACCGTAAATTGATGAGTTGCTCTCTTGAGATGAATATATTGTTTACAGTGTTTCTTTCTGCACAAATATCAGAGCAAAGAAAGGCAAACTGTCAGCTCTGGAATCATCTGTGAGGAATTCAGGAAAAAGGAAGATAAAGAGGAAACTTCGGCAGGAAATGACCTCCACCTTTTGAAACCACTAACCCTGATGTATCATAGACTGTTTTCCAACACAGCAAGAGAAACAGACAGACAAACTGACAGCGAGAGAGGACAGGAAAAAGGGGAATGTTTGGGAGAAAGAGACAGAAATGACAGCATTCCTCTTCTCTAATGATGGATGTGCAAACTCTTCACACACATCTGTATTTTCCTCCCAGGAAACGCAAACGGATACTCTACATGCACACTCACTCAGTGAAACTACAACTGTGACGCTTAAATAAAAACACAACATCAATCACGGTAACCAGTGATAACAACAAGACATGAAAAATACACTACACAAGTACGTAAATGCAAATGCTTCTAGCTGCACAAGCTCAGTTGTGTGTATTGTTCCATTTGGAAATGGGTCTTATTGTAATTCATATTGCAACCCAAGTTTTCATTTTCAACACTGATGCAAAGGGGGTTCTATTGCAAACATTAACATTAACTCTTCTTTCATAGCCAGTTTTGTCTTTCAGGTCAACTGTATATAGGCATATATATATATTACTGAGAAACAGTGTTTTTTATTTTTTATTTTATTTTTTATAACATGGTAAACATCCAGTTGAGAACAAGAAAGAAAACTAATAAAAGAAGGGTATATCAACAGTTCCATGTGTACCAAATATCATACTATTTATTAAAAAATGGAAAAACCTTGAATCCCTATTTTTGAATCTTTATAAACTTTGTATATTTTTATTATATAGTATGATATTTGCTACACATGGAACTGTTGATATACCTTTTTTTTATTAGTTTTCTTTCTTGTTCTCAATTGTATGTTTACCATGTTGTTCATTAAAAAACCCTACTCTTTTGCTTTACTGTTTTTCAGTCCTGAGAGAAGTAACTATTGCAATAATTTCTGTCTATGCTCACCAAAGCTGTATTTATTTGATCAAAAATATGGTAAAAATGTTCATGTTGTGAAATATTACAATTTAAAATAGCTGAAATTGCACCAGAAATTGTGAGGTTTCAGAGCAGCAACTAGCTGTTAAAGTCAATATTTACAGCTAGTTTTATGATTGTCACATCCAGTGTAACGGCACAGACATTCGAATGTAACTCATCCAAAAATGAAAATTCTGTCATTAATTACTCACCCTCATGTTGTTCTAAACCCATAAGATCTCCGTTCATCTTCGGAACACAAACTGAGATATTTTTGATGAGGAGACAAATTGTTGAATAAAGTCGTTATTTTTGTTTTCTTTGCGTACAAAAAGCATTCTCGTAGCTTTGTAAAATTACGGTTGAACCCTTGATGTCACATGGATTATTTTACTGATGTCCTTGCTACGTTTCTGGATGTTGATCGTGTTAATTACATTGCTGTCTATGGGAGGGTCAGAGAGCTCTCAGAATGCATCAAAAATATCTTAATTTGTGTTCCAAAGATGAACGAAGGTCTTACGGGTTTGGAACGACATGAGGGTGAGTAATTAATGACAGAATTTTCATTTTTGGATGAACTATCCCTTTAAGTATTGAGGTTTGGTATAGCCATAGCAATGCAAGAAAGTATTCAGAACCCAACTAAGCATATGCAGACATTGGTCAAGCATTTGCATACTTGATAAGAGTAGACAATTAAAATCTTGTCTATCTATCAGAGCATTTGATTTCTATAAGTTTGTGAAGTCAGCTTAGACAAGGCAAAACAACGCAAGCTGTAATTGGCAGCCAACAGATGTTGAAAAGGAAAGTTGGCATCCAGCAGCCATTCGTCATGAGACAAATCTATGAGGAACACAAAAAAAGCTGCACATTTTCATCAGTGGAATCTACCAAAAAAAGGTCTCGAGTTTCATTATTATCACAACAACGTTCTCCTCCAAAACCATTGGATGCTTGAGCTGGTTTGGACAACGTTTGAGCTGATACACACACTAGAACACAACACACACCCAGACTTACGGTGTCAAAAATTTCACTGAAACACACTGAGCAGACCGCAGACATAAATATGTAAGCTCCATATACATTCAATAATTTGATAAAATAAAAAGGCATAAAAATAGAACAGAATATAGTAAACAGACTGACTGGTAAACCACAGAATTCAAACCACACACACCATCCGTTTCATCTCCAACATAAACATATCCATGCACACACACACTGACATGTTGGCAGCCAAGTCAGCAAACACTCTCACTGCACCATTATAAGTTGAGACTGTGATAAACCCCGTCCAGAGATAGACGTGTCACCTGATAGGCCTGACGGAGCCCTCGTATGACATCATCATCATCATCTACTGGGCGGAGCCGAGATGATAATCACATGCTTATTATGAAGTCATACCGAAAGTCGATTATACACACATTCACAAAGAGCAACAACAAACCTCCACCCGAGATCTCTGACTACCATTTTCCAGCACCGAATGCTGGCAAATCCTCCATATACTTCAGTTTGAGCGTAATAATCATTTGGATCGGCTCTGGAACTCAAAAAAGTCACTTTAAAAGTAGCTATTTCAATCAGACGTGTTTCCTTTGTCAAATGTCAGCTGAAAATTGAGTGGTTTGAAACAAAACTGCACTTGACTGTGTTGTTGAACCCCTAGTGGTTAGAATTAGTTTCTCTAGCAAACATCCTACCTAAACAGCATGTTACTACAGCTCATTTGCATAAAGTGACATCACCTGTAGTTTGTTTGAAAGGACTTTGGGTCTCTACAAACTGCTGGCAGTGTGATCGCCCCTTGGGTCGCTCATATGGAATAAGGCAATCCCAGAATGCACTGCGATAAGCTCAGTCAAAAAAATGTTGATCAAAAAGTAAATACTAAAAGACTAACCTATTTAAAAATGTACTGTTGTATAAATAAAATGCTTATTGAAGTATCATGCTAATGTCTGTAGACCATGTCTTGAATACTTTCTTTAACCATTTAAAGAAATGTAAAAAATGAAAGGATTTAAAAGACTTTAAGGGAATAAAGAAAAGAAAGAAGAGCAGGAAAAGAGTATAATTTATTGTATGATATGATGCAATAAATTTTTCTAAAATATGCACACTTTCTCTCATTTATCGTACACCTAATTTTTTGTGTCGTCTCACATGAATCAAAAGCCTATATTTAAATTCAAAACTGCAACAAAATTTGCAATTTTGCAATTAGCTTGAATCCCTAGGTATTACTGTTGGTTATTTAACATGCCTGTTGTCAAACAATTGTCAAATATTAAATGTCTTTGGGTGCATCTTACCTCACACTACCCATTAAAAACTGAAGCGTCACGCTGGAATTCATGTTCTGTTTCTGTGAACAGTAAAGCCCGCCCTCTTTGATTTGATTGGCCATCTCATTCATTTTGACATTGACGTGCACTGTGAGATCGCTGAGGAAGACCAGGCTAAAAATGTAACTTTCAGTCATCTAAATAACAAACAGGGTGGAAGTGCAGCAGAGCATCGTCAAGAATATCAAATATCAGGGGGAGCAATTTGGCCAAGGTCATGGGTTTGATTCCCAGGGAGTGGATGTAGTGATAAAATGCATACCTTACATGCAATTAAAGCCAGTTTGAATAAAAGCATCTGCCGAATTCATAAATCAGAATCCGAATCAAGTTTTAAAAGTTACATTTTTAGGCTGGCCTGCCTCAGCGATCTCACAGTGCTCATCAATGTCAAAACGATTTAGCTGGCCAATCAAATTATAGACGGTGGGCTTGTGAAAGAACATGAGGTAAATGTAAATGTTTTAATGATGATTCCTATGCAGGCAATAGACAACAAGGCAGCTCACTAGCTTTTGAAAGAGAGATGAAAGAAAAAGCGTACAGTTTAGCATCCCACAAAGCAAAGTGGCGTTTAGAAGCGCACAGACCTGCAGCGAGCGTAAACAGATGGAGAGAGGCCTTACCCATCAACCCGCCTGCTCTCCAAGCCCACACGTGCAACTCGAGGGGCTATTTTACAGACAAATTACACCACGGGGCACGCTTTCCATTCGCCAACCCTTGTATCTGCCCTGCCTATTAAAGCGCCACCAGGCATTCCTCAGTATAGACTGAGACATCACGCACTCCTGCGAAGCTAATCGTGCTTCATCCCTAACGCATCAGCGATATTTTCATCTCTTCCTGTCATAAATTTTCACTGGCCCTGGCTCGGCCCGGTTAACAATCGGGCCAATTTATTGGCATATTGGCATGAGGTGATAAGGGCTAAAAACAACAGCAGCGAGCAGCCGCTCGTGGAGATGAGCTGTCTATGAATGCCGGGCTCCCATACAAAACATCTCACCTCATCACCTCTCTATCAAACTTATTCCTGATGAAGAACTGAAAGAGGAGAGGAGCGAGAGGGTCTTCGGTCGCCGGTGGGGGCGGGGACCCAAAACCAACAGCAAAATAAATATGAATAAAAAATGAAATCAGATGTAACGTTTCCAGGGCCAAAAAACAGAAATGCATAACATCGTTGCATTATCGGGATATCCAGGCAGCCTAATCAAGGAGCAGTGGATGACTATTTTGCCTTATCATCCAAAGTGGTGGAAACGGAGAGGGAATTATCAGCCGGCTGCAGATTGCTGGGTTGGAATTTTAATGGTAATAATCGCAGCTCTGATGGTATATCTCCCTGCCTTATCTTTCCCATTATCTGGCCCTATCTCACAGGCATCGGTGCAAATTAATGGTGCTTTTCCTTGCGGCCTTTTTATCATTGCTCAGAGAGCACCCAAGGGGAGAGAATAAGCAAAATATTAAAATACTGCATAAATCACAATTTTAGATAACCGACCAACGTATGGCGGTGGGGGGGGGGGGGGGGGGTACGATGCCCAACAACCTTTTTGTCCTTTAGAATGACTCTCGGTCTCTCTGTGCACTGGATCAGTTGGTCTCTTCTTCTCTCTTCCTCTTCCTGAAGTGCCGGAGAGAGGCGCTACGGGCTCCGCGTGACCTTTCAGAGCCAGAGACAATACCCTGATATTATGAATGCTCTAGTAACGGAGCTGTGAGAGCCATTAGATAACTCAGTTCCTGGACATCTCGGATGCATTTCAGAAGGAAATCGACACAGATCGATTTGCATGCAAACACTTCGGTCAACAGTTTAATGACTCGAGCTCATTTCGGGTATTCAGAAGCTGTCATGCTTGTCGAATGAGATAACAGAAAGTACCACATCAAACAAAATACGCAAAGATTGCTTTGCACTGACTGAAAGCCTTCAAACATATTTGTATTTACTGTACTGCATACTAGTACAGTCGAACAATATTTGATCTGACAGAATACATCTCAATGTGTCACCCAAGTGACTGGATGGTCAAAATAAATCATTTTCAAAGGAATACAGTTTTTTTTAAGTTAAATTTAACTTTATGTACATGAGCTCAACGGAAGCACGTATGATCTCACTCAAACAGAAACATTTCATTTCACTAGTACAAACACATACAAATATCGAGCGGCGATAAAAAGACATATGGCTTTTAGAAGTCTGCAATCTCGCTTGATCCCTTCTCCTTGGCTCAGTTTAACCGGTTCCTAAAAAAACCCAACATTTCACAACAGAGGAAGAAGATTCTTCGTCCTTCCTCCCTGCGGTCCAAACACACACACACACACACACACACACACACACACTCACAGGCTGCTTCTAAAGGCCCTGACTAGCGATCGCACTTCGGCTCTTTCATTCACAAAAGATGAATGCAACAAAAGCCAGCCTATTTAATTATTGTATAAAAGACAGAATGGCTATTTTACTGTCTGAACTTTTCACTTCGTGAGGTGCTGAAAATATTCAGGTACTAGATCATAACAGTGTCCTAAAAATAGGCCCTGAAAAATGGAAATGCTCAAGCTACTGATGGTGTATATTTTATGAAACACATTATTTATTTAACTCTGTAGAGCTCTGCAGATTATTCTAGGCTGAGACGTGTCATATTTATTAAATATTAAATTTATTTTAGACCACAGAAATACTTTTTGGAAGAATGCATTTAAAGATTGCAATAACTAAATAGGTTTTGGTTTTACACACTTGGATACTGACTAAAAATGCAATTAATTAATTCACACTTTTTTTCTAAATGCCTTATCATAAATACATAAACTATATTTCAGTCTTTATTTGCATGCATGAGGGATTCTGGGCGATTTTTTCTGACATCCACATCTGACTCGAAACAGACCCTTAAAGCCTTTACAAGAAACGCTGCACGTAAAACTACAATGACCTAAAAACTGAATGACAATTCAGCTATCATAATTTTATACAGCTTGCCAACCAACAATAACGCTTTAATAAATGTCAAGAATAAAAACATGACACTGAAATGTGATAAATGTATTGCCTGTTAATCGTCGAAAACATCTTCACATCCTCAAATACAAAAAGACTGAAAGATGAACAGACTCAAAACACTATTTACACCTTTTTAAAGAATCAGCTGAACGTCTTCAAATCTAAAACTACTTTAAACTAAAACACTGAATCAGAGCTTCTCACTACAGAATATAAAACTTTCAGCACTAAACAAACATGCATAACTATTACAAAAGCACTTCTAGAAAAACAGTTGCATTTTATTTATTTATTTATTTTTAATTCTGTTTGATAGCCAATAATAAACGTGCAATATGCATAAATAAAAGCAAAAATGAAAACATAATAAACAAGACTTCAAATGTCACTATTATGAAAAACATCTCCACATGCCTCAACAAATACAAAAAAGGACTGACTGTAAACAGACCCTCCTGGGGCTTTGAAAGAATCAGCTTAACATCATCTAAAACAACTACTTTACTCAGTTTCTGTGATCGTCACTATATGAAACTTGAAGAATTAAATAGCCTAAGCACGTGCATAAATAGACTATTATAAGCAAAGAAGACACAACAAATCTAGAATTAGCACTAAGAATTAGTAAATGCAAAACGAAAGCATAACAAACAAAAAAAAAAATTACATTCACCGTATAACGCGAAAAAACAAGCCTCGTTAAATACAAAAACACTGAACCGTCAAACAAGATTTAAAGAAGGACTAAAAGAAGAACATCTGCACCTGCTGCTACTATCAGTTGTCATCATAAACTGATCTCTCTCTATCTCCCTTTCATCCAACTTTACTCCGCTTGGCTTTGAAACAAATAACAGTAATAATAATAAACAGAGTAACTTACGCTTGATTTGCCGGGGGTTGCTCTGCTTTCTGCGGGACATGTTGATCCGGATGATTATTGATTATTAATTGATATTATAGGTTATTATGAGAGGTTATTATGGATCATCCAAGAGCCGAACGGGTCGCAGAAGGAATGAGGATTATTCACAGGCTCTTGCTCTCACACACGCGTCCCCCTCGCTCAGTGCGTGCGCATGAGTGTGTGTGTGTGTGTACGTGTGTGTATATGTGTGTGTGTGCGCGGAGCTGCGGTCCGCTCGGACTGACGGCGGAGGGGAAGGCGTTTCGCGCTTTTGTTTGAACATGAAGTTTGATCCACCGCGGTCGCCGTACACACACAATCTCTCACATATAATGCTGTTAAACTTCTCTGTTCATGCGGACTATTGTTCCGAAAAGCGCTACACTCAGGCCAAATGTGTTCATTCTTTTTTGCCTTTTTGCAAAACACTTATTTAAAAGATTTGATAGATGGAAATCCCGAATAAAATAGACTTATTTATGTATTAATGACTTAATTTATCGAGTATAAGGCGTTTCTATTACCTCACAGATATTACCAAAATATGCGTCCTCAGAAATTACACCAACAGCCCCAGTGAGGAGAACTGCGCGCGTTTTTCTTAGCCAATCATCTGTGTTCAGGTTTGGTAAAGTCGGGTTGTCTTAAAAAGACAGATAATAGCCTACCACGGTTAAGCATTACTTTAAATATCATTGAGTACTTGAAGTAATCATAAACAATTTATATATTATATTGTCTTGTAGTGATGTTTACTGTATATTTATTGTTGCACACTTGACTTAATTTATGATTTTCATAAACTTGAAAAACATGTAAATTGTTTAAATGCTTGAAATTAGTTTTGTTGACAAATGTGACCCTTGCACCACAAAACCCAAGGGTCAGTTTTTCAAAATTGAGATTTATACATCATCTAAAAGCTGAATAAATAAGCTTTCCATTGATGTATGATTTGTTAGGATCAGACAATATTTGGCCGAGATACAACTATTTGAAAATCTGGAATCTGAGGGTGCAAAAAAATCAAAATACTGAGAAAATCGCCTTTAAAGTTGTCCAAATGAAGTTCTTAGCAATGCATATTACTAATCAAAAATTAAGTTTTGATATATTTACAGTTGGAAATTTACAAAATATCTTCATGCAGGGTTCCTACAGGGTTTGGAAAAGTATGGAATTTGATTTAAGTATTTTCCAGGTCTGGAAAAGTATGGAAAAAATAAATTAGAGTATGGAGAAATATTTGTGTTTCCAGACTTTTGCCCCTATTTAGTTTTTTTTTTTATAATAGAAAATTAAGAATTTAATCAAAATAAATTTATCATACAAAAAGAGAGGTTTCATGGCAGCTTCTTTAGTGATCGCCAAATATGACTGAATGAATTCAAGGTGCACTTTTTCATTATGCAAAATACAGGTTATAAACATTTTGGGTTTCTTCACACTATATTCTTAGCACCGTATTACATAACCTCAAGGACCTTTGCAAAAATAAAAAAATAAAAAGACTTTTATGTGACTACAAGAAACCGTTTAATTTAGCATATAGGATAATGCACACTGAGCCACCTGTTGTGCCATCAGCCCATTTTACGGTGTGGTTTCTTGGCCTCCACAAAGTATGCATTACCTAAGGCCTTGAAATATGGCATACTGCCCCAATGAAAGCCAAATCTTAAAACACTTTTTTACAGTACCAGTCTTTTTTATAGACCCTTGAACTTGGCAAATTTTATGCCATCAGCGCATTTCATGTCATCGTTTCTCCACCACCACAGAGGATGTGTTAAATTGGACATTAGGCCCCTTGATATTAGAGGTACTACCAAAATAAAAGCAACATTTTGAGCAGGTAGATCTCTGTTAATTCATGTGCATCCATGCTCTCATTTTATTCATGGTAAGATGGCTGTGATGCACAAAGGAAATAGGTTATATAATAGTAGAAATTGTAATGCGTAAGCATGCAAAACATTCCCATGCACATGTGAATAGTTTCTCGAGGGCTCAAAAAAGTTTCTTGTGTGCATGTAAAAGTCTGTATTTTTTATTTATTAATTATTTTTTATTTTAGGGACTCTGTATGTTGTCACTTTGAGAAAAGCAATGACAAAAACCCCGAGAAAATAAAAATATTTACAGATGACTGTACTACATACCAAATATAAAGCTGAAAATAATGCTCTATGAACCATTTTATGTTAAATGTGGTCTGAAAATCTACTGAGGCTGCGTTTACACTAGCAAGTTTTCATTTTAAAAGCATAACTTTTGCTACAGTTATGCCTATCATTTACACTACTCTGGCGTTTTCAAGGTTGAAAACGGAGACTTTTGAAAACGCTGCAGACCCAGTTTTAATTTGAAAACTCCAGGGTTGCGTTTCAGTGTAAACGGACCAAAACGGAGACTTGTCTGCCCACATTCTCTCTGCGTATCCTTGACGACCGTGTAAACAATAACATCATGCTCATTGTTGTACCCATAGATATGTATGGGTAGATTCCCCATTCGACCGCTCCAAGCACGCAGATGTGTCCGCCATCTAAATAATAGGGATTCTACCTATACAAATCTATGGATGGACCTGCATGAATGGTCATGTGACAAGCATTTTCGGTTGTGTAGTGTAAACGGAGATCGTTTCTGAAACGCGGCGGAAACGCCAGTGTAAATGAGGATTGTTTTCATTCTAAAATGCCGTTTTAAAATGAAAACGCACTAGTGTAAACAGGGCCTGAGAGGTTTGGAAATTTGAGTCTGGAAAAGTATGGAATTTTGAAATGGAAAATGTTTAGGAACCCTGTTCATGGAACATGATCTTTACTTAATGTCCTAATGATTTTTGGCATAAAAGAAAAATGGATCATTTTGACCCATACAATGTATTTTTGGCTATTGCTACAAATATACCCCAGTGACTTAAGACTGGTTTTGTGCTCCAGGGTCACAAATGTAGTGGCTATTGTGTGAATTTACAAAACATTTTAATTCATTTTTTAATCATAAATAGATGAGATTATGACAAATATACAAATCTAATGGTTTTTTTTTAATATATTAACATATAATATGTTATTTAATAGTTTTATACTTTGATGTCTAAAAATAATAGAGAAACGATGACATTTTGACTAACAGGCTACATTTCTATAATTCTTTTATTTTGACCACTGATTGTAGATTCATATGCAGTTTCTTTGCATCAGTAAAACACCCTTGTACCAACACATTTGATCTGTGTGAGTGAATCTTCTTTGATAGCACATTTTTTCTGTGTATTTGTGAATGAATTTAAAATGTTATGGATTCAGTGCAGTTCAATTTATTTGTAGAGCCCAATAAAAAACTCTAAAGCAGCTATACAAATGTAGTTACGAGCATATGTCCTATTCAGACTTTTAAAATTTGAAATAAAGCAATCAAAAAAGTGTTTTATATAAAAAGCAGATATAAAAGAATGTTAAATGGCTCAAATGAATTTCGTCTTTCGTGATTACTGGGTGAGGATTTTTAGAAATCTTTTTATAGAAAACTACATACAAATTTCCTTGACTTTTTCAGTCCTAAATCTGAAATCACCTGAAAACAAACGCAAATGTAAAAAAGGACATATGTTTGAATTAAAAAGTGATCTTCAGCTAACTCAAGACTTTCAATGTGCTACTTTCAGCATGCATTTTTGGTGAAAAATATGCTCATATATATTCAAAAATTCTGCAACTTCCACGTCACAGAAAATCCCTTTACTCAAATTTGAAGTATCATTTCTTAAACAGTTTCAGGGCCCGGAAATCGCCTTCTTCAATTAGCCAGTTGAACTGCCAAGTAAGACAAGCAAGTCGCCTGTGAAATTATCTTGTAACCCAATTCCGGGACTTTGGAACGGAGTCTGAAACTACGGCATAATTTCAAGGGGTTAACTTAGTCGGGCTGCACCTTGAGGAAACCTTTATCTGCCTCTGTGCAGTTTGCTTCTGCTTTCACCAGCCATTACACTCTGGCAAGAAGTGTGCTCTTCCCAGCGTCCTCTGCTCCAGCGCTGGCGGGCTGTGAGCTCCAGCCATGAAGGAGAATAACGTTAGCGATTCACAGCTGAGTTCTAGTTCTGCTTCAGATCTAAATGATGGTGAAAATCTATATCAAATTTGTGTCACTTATTATGTGTAATGTTTTAAAGCTCATGTTCATTGTCTATAAACTACAACTAGATTAAAACTGCTTTGTGTCATTTTTGTGACTCGTTCAAACATTGCTCTGTTGTTTGAGCAGCCTTCCCGTTCAACCAATAGCTTGAGTTTGGGGTGGAACTAAATATTTAGCCGAACCAATGGCAGGCATTCATTATTTTTCCAGTTCTACTTGCTGCTATTAGTGGTACACTGAGGCTCATGCCAACATGAAACCAAAACTGAGCCATTTTACCTTCTTAAAGCAGGTTCCTGGTCTTATACATGACTTCTTTGTGCATATATTTTGTAAATGTAATGTAATACCATGCAATTTCTCATTGAATACAGATTAAAACACATAAATCACATACAAAATGGTTTTTCATGTTGATTTTAAAGGAATAGTTCACCCATAAATGAAAATTTGCTGAAAATGTACTCACCCTCAGGCCATCCAAGATGCAGATGAGCTTGTTTCTGCATCAGAACAGATTTGGAGAAATTTAGCCTTACATCACTTGCTCACCAATGGATCCTCTGCAGTGAATGGGTGCCGTCAGAACGAGAGTCCAAACAGCTGATAAAAACATCACAATAATCCACAACACTGCTCTAGTCCATAATTTAACATCTTGTGAAATGAAGCTGTGTGTTTGTAAGAAACAGATCATCTACTTCAGCATACATGCCACTCTTGATTTTATATTAGGTGATTCGGTGAATAGTATTTATGCTGGTTTATAAATTTTTCAACGACCATTTCTGAATATTTTTCTATATTGTTACATACATTTTCTCATCCAATATTTTCACAGCTCATCTCCTGTTTCCTATTGTAATGAATGTGTGATCATTTTATTCATCCCTCTAAACATAAATCAAGATTTGTAAATATAGATTACATTTATTTTTCCAGAAAATATTATAAATTGTTTTCCTCAATAAAACATGCCAGTTTTAGAATTCCGAGTTTTTATAGATGCCCAGTTTGTGCAGGAGACTTCCAGCAAACTTAAGGCTCACAGTCTGGGGCTACACTCATTCTGACTCGTCCATAAAAAGCTATTCATTTCCATGTTAAAAAGCACATTATTCTCAATTCATTCACAGCTGTTCCCTTGAACTCTGCACCCCTTGTAAATAAGAGTAATATGTTGCATATATGCTCATTTCTATTGTGCGCTCACATGGTTTTCACATAATTCGAAGGCCACAGGTGTCACAGTCTGTTGTTTTGTGTAATTCTGAATAGGGCCGAGTATGACTTCTCTGACCCTCTTTGAGCTCCTGTGGCAGGTCATCGGCAGCGCGTGTGGTTTGTATTAACGAGCACCTCCAAATTAATTAAGTGACCCCAGGCAAGTGCAGGGCCACCTTGTCCTTTCTGCGCTGTCTTTTCATATCGTTCAAGGTTAGATTACATTTGGAAACATGTTTCATTTCTTCGAAAAGCTGTATGCACATATGCAAGGAATTAAATGCTGTTTTAACCAATCAATAATTGAATCAAAGTGTTTTGCTGCAGGAGACATAACTGCAGGAGGACGCCGTGTATATATGCAACACAATATCAGTCGCAGTGATCAGGAAACGCTGCTCTTTCTTAATTTAACCTTGTATTTTGTTTCAGGGGCAGATTAAATTAATCCAGGCACACTAGGTCAGGTAATAAATATGGCTGAAAAATATTGTATAGTAATGTGCTGTATAATAATGATTGCTAAGGTGTTATTCATCCCAAATTCAAAGCACACAGAGACAGCCACTTCTGCATGCATGTCATCAAATATAGTTGCATTTGGTAGCAGTGATTATTGAACTTAATTGCTTCCATTTACAGACAGACCAATACAACTTCTAAACTGATTTATCAGATTATATAATTATGAGGTTATCAATCTGCTTGACTGCCTGATTAAAAGTGGTGACTCTGTCTATTGTTTTCGCAAAATATTAAATGTAATTTTCAAAGATGGAAATCATACACGGAAAACATTGCAGAAGAATTTTTTTTTTTACATAGAAAAACTTTATTTAAATATATTCCAAGTGTTTTTTTTCTTTATCTAATCAACAATTCAGGCAAATAAAACATTTTACTATGAATATTTTTCAAACAAATTCATCCTGATTTTCTTTCTTTGTTTTTTTTTTTTTAAATCCCTTTAAAACTAACAAAAGCCAGATTCATAATGACATCATCTTCCAGGAAGTGGCATCATAGAAAGTTAATAATAATAAAAGAATCAAATTTATAAGATCTTGTATATTTTTCTTTTTCTTTTTCTTTCTTTCTTTCATTCTTTTCCACTGTTTTTTCATGTTCTTTTTCATCCTGGTTATCTTTCTTTTTATTTATTTTTTAAATCTCTTAAAAACTAACAAAAGCCAGTTTTTTAATGACATCATCCTCCAGGAAGTAACTATTTTATTTTATTTTATTTTTATTTTATATTATTATTATTATTTTTTTTTTTACTTTTTTTTTTTAAACATTTCAAACATTGAAATTTGAAATGTTTGAAATTTATTGAAATTGATAAGATCCTGTATTTTTCCTTTATCTTCAAGATCTTTTTCATCCTAAAATTTTTCTAAATCCCTCTGAAACTATCAAAGGTCAGTTACTTAATTACATCATCTTCCAGTTTTTGGTGGGTGTTCATGAATTCAAAGAATTCTGTGATGTTTCATGATACATATTTACAGAAATGTGTATCACGAAACATCTCATTCAGTCAAAAGGAGCTGCAGAAATTCCTAAAGTTCTGCTTTCGACATTTCTCATGCCAAAACACTCCAAAAATAGCCAGATGTTGAGGCTTCTTTGAGCGTAAATTCAGAGAGTCCAGCTAAATTGTGAACTCCAGATTAATTTCACACCACAGCTCGATCCCTCAGGACCTTGGCACGCGTTGGATCTTATTCTCGCCGCCACGGCGCCTCGTGTTGGTCCCGCAATTTGACTGACAGGTACAAATCTGTGTGAGGTGGAGGGCGCCTCCATCACGGGCTGCAGCAGATGGTTGAAATAATTAACATGATGCTGTTCTCATCGCAGGGGAAATCAGTGGCATGGAGATCATGCCGCTGCTGCTTTAACACACAGTGAGGAGTTTAACGGTAACGTTAAATGAAGGGATTTAGAAGACATATGGGATTGTGCTGTGATGATAAAAAATGCACAGTCATAGACTT
>JAFVLL020040392.1:0-77661 GCA_021397915.2 Tor tambroides
ACAGAGTGGTCTGTTAAAGACACACTTATGACAAAGTAGCATGTCCCAAAGCATTCCTATTCTGCTACAAACTCAAAGTATGTCTAGACAAAAAGAGTACATACTGCACTTTTAGGGCATAGTATAAGTAGCTGAATTGGGAAGCAGCTGCCTTGACCTTTGCCCTTTTTATGCATTAGTATATATGTGGCTCAAAAGTGTAAGACCCAAAATCTGGGATGCAAAATATCCCAGGTTAAAAAAAAGTACACTTCCATAAAGTGCTTAAATTTTCACACACTAATTTTGTACTTGATATACTAAAAATGATACTTTAATACTGCTTAGGATAAAATTAAGATCAACTAAGTGTACTCAACTGTGCTATTTTGGGACACCATGAATATAAACTAAAATATGCTTTTAACATTCTTTCTCTGTATTTAAAAAATGTATTTAGTCACCACTTGTAGTACATTTGAGTGTACTAGTGTATGAAAGATGGGTTCAAGTGTACTACAAGTGGTATCTAAATACATTTTAGACTAAAGCACATTTTAGTTCATATTCATGGTGTCCCAAAATAGCACAGGTGAGTACACTTAGTTTTATCTTAAGAAGTAGGCCTACTAAAGAATCCTTTTTAGTATGTTAAGTACAAAATTAGTGCATGAAAATAGAGCACTTTGAGTACACTCTGGAAGTGTACTTTTTTTTTTAACCTGGGATAATTTAAAGATATGAAATCTACAGATGCAAATAGATAAAGTGTCACAAACACTAATGTCTATTTTGGATGTTTTCTTTCCACTAGTCTGAAAGTAGAATTATTGTGGAAGCAAAATCTAAAATTTGAGCAGCAAATGAAAATATTTTCATTATAAAGTCAGTCATATAATTTTTAATCTCCAACCCCAACCCTTTTGCCTCCCTTTATATCCAAGTGTGTGTTTACAGGATGAAGGCCTTTCTATGTTCACTCAACACTCAGCCCGAGTTCCTCTGCTAAACCTGATAGTTTCAGTATGACACACAATAGCCACCTTGTCACGCAAGCTGCGATGAAGCCGTGTTATGTCAGGCCAGAGTTATTCAGTCGTATAGCTGACACGGCCACAGCTCAGAGCAAACACTCAAGGCTGAGGTCTTTGTGGGATTGTGTTTGTTTTGCCTCTGCCTCTGATCATGTGTCACCTGACGCTGTCACCGATCTGAGAGCGTAACGAGAGGCTTGTGTGGGAAGTCATGATGCTTCAATCCACACAATTTCATCTTCCGGGCCACATTCCTGTTGACAATGATCCGTTTGTTTTGAAAAGTAGCTCAACTCGAGACTCAAAGCGTGCCTCATGCAGGCACTGTAAAGGCAAAAGACAGTGGCACCGAGAGGGCTGGTGGAAGTGAGGGACTGTCACGTAAGCTTATATAATGTGGGCTGGCTGTTAATGAGAGCAGATAGAGTGAATCTTCCTGGTACTGCGGGTTACACGCTCAACAGGTTTCAAGGTGTCCATGGTAATTACTCACAATAGTGGAGTGATCACTCTGTGTTCTGCGTAAATCATTTCCAAGAACCTTTCAGACCCTCACAAGCTCAGGACTATCTGAGCCTGGCCTGGACCGACTGCATTTACATTTCTCTTCATTTGGGACGACACAGACAACTCTTGAGTCATGCATTTTAGTGGTTTCCAGTATGATAACATCATATGCTTGTGTATAAATATAATTGAAATGACCATGCTTTCATACACATAAATGTTTATTATACATCCACATGTATTTGTATAAAAATATACACTACCAGTCAAAAATGTGTTTGTTTTTTTTCAATCATTAATATATTTTAACATTTTGGAATAGCAAATGCATTTGGAGAATGCATGGATCAGCAGAATAGTGAAAACATCAAAGGCAAAATATCACAAATGCAAGTATTAGAATCAAAACAAATGAAAATATCTCTATTTGGACTTGTTTGTCTAGATTCCAGCATCATGAGGTGCATCATGGGATTTAAACAGTATGATGGCTATTGATGGCTTTTTACTTCACTGTCTAGTCCAAATCATACATTTAACAAAACCTAAATAATAAATAAAAATAAATGAATGTAGTAAAATGATCTGCTGATTAATTATTAAAATTAATAAAATATTGTTTCTAAATAATAATAATAATAATAATAATAATAATAATATAAAAAGTCATTAAAAATCATTCAGTTTTATAAAGAATTTATATCTTATATGTGTCTAAAATAAATGCGGTAAAATAATGATCATGGTTAATACTTTAATAATAATAATAATAATAATAATTATTATTATTATTATTGTTGTTGTTGTAATTGTTATTATTATTAAAAAAAATCACTATCTAGTCCAACTCATCCATTTAACAAAAACAAACAAACAAAATTATTTTTTGAGTAATTGTTAAAAAAAAAATCATCAATAAAATATTGTTTTTAAATAATAATAATAATAATAATTGTATTATTTATGGTTGATAATAATAATAATAATAATAATAATATAAAAAGTCCATAAAACATACATGAGTATATTTTTATATTTCTCTAAAATAAATGTGGTATAAAAAAAAGATGATCATTGTTAATACTTAAATATTACTACTACTGCTGCTGCTACTACTACTACTACTACTAATTATAATTATTAAATAAAAATATTTTAGTGTTATTCATGAGTACATTATTATTTCACTAAAAATGAATTTCACTTTTATGCATAAACCTTTAGAACAAATTTAGTCAAGTCACTTATAGTTGTGTACATGTATGTTATGTTTTTAAAATTAATATAAACTGTAAAATATGCCCTAAATTTTGTTAATAAATGATTGTTTGATATGAAAATAAATGTGATGTGATTCATTTGTCTTCCTATTGCAACAGTGACACATTTGGTGCACTTTGAACTGTCTAGTAACTATTTCTGAGCTGAATTAAAGTTTATCTTATTAAATTGAATTGAACTGAATTATTTTATTATTTTGCGTGTGTTGAAAAACTCTCTTTCTCTTTTCATAACTTCAGGTGGACCATGACTGATGGGTAAATAAAATTTCCCTGCCCACTTCCTGTGAGGTGACACTGGTGTACTCTTGTGAAGCTGTGCTGCTCTTCAGACGGAGTGTAATACACTCGCTCTTTCTACCTTTGTAATTGAAATGAAAAACATAATGGTTTTTAAATGCACTTGAGCCTGCTGTCTTTGACTCTAGTGGTGAAAGCATTTTCAGAGACTATTAAAGATCTAAGCAACAAATACTTCTCGAAAAGAATCAGTTGTGCAAGCGTATCCCTCCTAAGAGAAAATGAAATGAAGAAGCTCAGGCAACGAGCGCTTCATCCTCAGCAGAGCTGAGGAGAATCAATCAAACAGATTCCAGCGCAGCCAAACCAAACAGGCCTGTTCAAACAGCAACAACACACCATCTCTTCTCTCAAACGCAACTCTCTCTTTCCCTCTACGGGCCCCGCTTTTTTCCCACAGTCCAAATGTACACACGCATACACTCCACACGTGAGGAAAATATTTGGCCAAATGGTTGGCAGCTGTAAAGCAGTGAGGCCCTGTGAGGGTGTCTTGAGGAACACAGGGCTCAGAGGGTCTTGAGTGAGCCGCTGCAGGTATATGGGTCAGCTGTGCCAGGTTGAGAGATCCTCCCTAGTCTTCCCCGGGGCGAGAGGACCTGCTGAATGCGAGGGAATAAAAACATCCCCCGGCTTGTTTGCACTCATCATAGATTCAGAGGCGCGACTGAGCCAGCGCACATGGATAACAGACGGCCTATTCAGCCCAGCTGCTGAGATCACCTGAGCACAACTGGCACTTCCTTCAACCTCGCCAGGAAAAAAAAAAACAAAAAACATACTGCCTCCAAAACAGCTGGCTGGCTCTGCCCTGCTCACTTCCTGTCAAGACGCAGCAAACTGGATCAGACCGGTTTCTCTGACAGATTCCAAAGAAGTCTTTCAAGGATGTTTTCATTAGAGATTATAAAGGCTACAAACAAACAGTTTCTGATTTATTTACCTTGTTGGGAGAGGCTGTTCACGAGAACTGATTTTTCTCTTCACTTCAGATTGTATTCAATGACATATTATATTATAGTATTTTTTCTTATAATTTATTGAGGAAAAAAAAACTTTAAAAATGCAATATGTAAATATATACTTGAATAAAGCTTGTTTTGAAGAGCAATAATTTAATTATATATCAATAGTGGGTTGAATTCTTGAAACTAAATTAGTTTTATAAAATAATTTTGCATAATCTTATTATTTTTCATTTTTAAATTATTTTTTTTAGAAAAAAGTAATCGAGTCATTTTTATAAAATATTTAAAAACATTTGAAATCCAGATCAAAAATCCAAAGTCATGTGATGCAGTCAACATGCAGAAACATGCAGGATAATAATAATAATAATAATTATTATTATTATTATTATTATGCAATAACTGTTATTATTGTGCAATAATTATAAATACATAAAACTAATAATAATAATAATTAAAAAAATAATAATAATTGTTATTATTATTATTATTATTATGCAATAATTATTATAAATACATAAAAATATAAAAAATAAAAAACATTTTAATAAAAAATAATAATTATTGCTAAATAATAATAATAATAATAATAATAATAATAAGTTACTATATAATATACTTATTACAAATAACCTCAAATATTTATTGATTCTATGGAACAACTTGTATTTGTACATTATTGTTGTAGATTTAACACAGGCACTGTGTTACCACATTCAGTATTTGTATTATAAGTGATGTGCGTGTATTTTTTTTAATTTTTTTTATTGTTGAAATACTTTCTCTCCCACCTTATTGCGCAAAAATAACTTGCTAAGCCTCCCTGAAAAACACTATCACTATCAAAACTATCAGCATTGATATTTCCTTAATTCTGTACCCTCTTCTCAAATGTACACTAACAATACATTTACAAATGATTTCTTTTTGAAGTGATTATTTTTGGACTGTGTTGAAGAATTGAACAGCTCTTTTCTAAAGCAGCTGATAATTAGAATGCCAATCAGACGAACAGGCAGAAGGATCGAGACGTCCAAAATAACCAAGCCAAAGAGAGAAAGGAAGTTTCTCACAGTCATTACTGTCACACCGCAGATTTAAATAGAGCTGCTTTACACATGAAGTACATCTGAGGTATGAATAACCTCAAATGTACTTCATGCACAAACATCTAACATCATATTTTTACCAGTCACAACATTACATAGCATGACTGAATCAACCTGAATACATCTGAACACACAAACAAAGGCAATAGGGTCATTTATGCTAACACTGTTCGATATAATAAAAGAGTTTCCCGCACTTTTTCACCTCGTATCTTGACAGACATCAGAAATGTGCTCTTATTGACTTGGCTGAATTGAACGAAGCCTGCAGTCCATTAGCGATGCCATTAAAACGATTGGGACTCATTAAAGGTGTCTCACAGACACTGAAGGCCTTTTTCCCCTCTGGAAGGGGAACTCAATCACATTAAGGCTTTAAGATGTGTTTATCACTCGAGTTGACTGAAAAAAAGTGAAGGATGTGGAACAGTGGGTCAGCTGGCAGCAGGGCACTGCGGCTGATCTCTTGGCACTGAGAAACAGAAATGTGAGGCTTATTAATTGTCTCTACCTCCCATGTATTCAGACGAAACCTGCTGAGCCGTCTCTGCCTCCCAAGACGAGGGGACACTCAGCATTACTCCGGGATCACGGCCAGAAGGAGAAAAGAGCCGAAGGAAGCTTTTATTTACCGCAAGATGAAGTTAAGCAGCCACAGGAGGAGACTGTAACAAGAAGACACAGGCTATTTAAATCAAAAGATCAAGGGGCTGTGCTAGTTTTAATTGTAGCATGATAACAGAGACGAGATGCTTTAAACTGTCCAGAGCTCTTGGTAATCGGGGCAGACCGAATGGAGAGATTAGAGAAGAGAGGGCATCATGTTTCAAAAAGAGAGAGAGGGTGAAGGTCAGTGGAGGGTCAATAATCCCTCTTAACATGATGAAAGCAATCGTGCTTCTCAGTAGCGTGCAGAGATGCAGATGAGCTGCTTTAGGCCAGAAACATAGGCCTACTTCACGCAACACTGCCAAAACCACAAGAGCAAAACGGCATATGATATAAAAATTTATCTTGATTTTTTAACCCCTAAATAGCTTTTATTTTTCTTATTTAAAGCATAAATATCAGTAAATTATATTAGATGCTTTAATTTCAAATATTTGCCAGTGAAGTAAGAAAAATATCTTAACATCTCACGCAATTTTTTCGAAAGTAAATGCACCTTGTTTATATTACTGGAAAGCAATGTAAAAATACTTTTTTTGCAGTGAACACAAACCTGGATGTGACAGCGTAATGTATGAAAGTGAACCTGGGAACAGGACCATTTACAGTGCTGCCAAGTCTGCGGTTTTCTCGTAGAATTGGGCTACTTTAACAATGTTGTCGCTGGTTATTTTTCATGTCCGTGGGATTTGAAAGACCCCAATTATACGTGAATTTTTAGCCCCTGGACTGCAAATTTTACCAGGGGAACCCCACCAAAAAACACATATTTACCCCCCGGAACGCAATTTTTTACCAGAGTTTTAACCTAGTTTTGAGTAGCAATTGGGTTGGTTTTGTTGTGAAAACCTGGCAACCCTGACCATTTATTAGTTTGGGGTCTATAAGGTTTTTAAATGTTTTTATAACTGTCCTTCTCAACAAGGCTGCATTTATTTGATCACAAATACTAAAAAAATCATTTTGAGCATTTTGTGAAATATTATTACAATTTAAAATAACTGTTTCTTATTTGAATATTTTTTTAAAATGTAATGTATTCCTCTGATGCAAAGCTGAATTTTCACTATCATTACTCCAGTCTTCATTGTCACATGATCCTTCACAAATTATTCTAATATGATGATTTTTTGCTCAAGAAAAAATTATCATTATCAATGTTGAAAACAGAAAACAGTGATTTTTTTTTTGTTAAAACCATAATATATATTTTTTTTTCAGGACTATTTGACGCATAGTTCAAAAGAACAAAGAAATATTTTTTTTGCAATATTATAAATGTTTTACTATCACTTTTGATACCAAACATTTGAACAGTAGTGAATGTTGGTGGAGTATATTCTGGGCGATAGAGGCGGTGGCATTGAAGCCGGGTGTGATGGCTCTGTGCTGACAGCAGTGGGTGGATGCTGCCAGGAATGTGTCTGTCTCTCTGTAAACTCTTCCATCAGCAGGCCTGCATCTGCAGGTGAGAGAAAGCTGCAGCGTCAGCGTTAACGTGTGCGATCCATACTGCACTTCAGCCAACACTGTTCTGCACTGCAGACCTGCTCCAGGATCACCCTTGGGCTCGGATCCTCCTCTGACTCAGACAGAGGAAGAGTGAGGAAAATGTTGCCACAGGGTCCAATAAGTGGCATTTGCGGTGCTAAAAAAGTATCATGTATACTTTTAAAATTGTTAAGGGGTCGTTTACACAGAACGAGTTTTTCCATTCCAATGTGCTACTTTTCCATTGATTTTCTATGTAAACACACTTTAGATGTGCATTTATGCACTCACGTCTCATATCTTTTGTAGCATCTCACACATCACCGCCGTGTCAAGTTAAAAGAATTTTAACTTTTACACGCAGCGCCACTCATCAATGTGAGTCTCCAAAACAGTGGACCAATCAGAAGACCCCGGAGGCGGGGCATGTGTTGCCAGCTTTTGTTTACTGTAACAAGTTGGCATGGCAACTGTTTTATTTGATGGCAACATGTCGAGGAGACACTCGTAGTTACTAGCTGTGTCTCATTTAGAAGGCTGCGCCCTCCAGAGGTCGCATTCAAAGGCTGCATACGTCATCGAGGCTGTCTAATTTAAGAAAAGCGAGTAGGACCTTCTTTCACAGGAATTCGGAGGATGCATGAGGTGTATCCTTCGTTGCTACAGATAAAACAATTCTTTGCGTCGTCGTAAACAACCGTCGTTAATTTGAAAAAATGGCAGCGCCGGCAGATGTACACACAAGCGCAGGTGTTTACAACTTATCTTAAATCACCTCCGGTAAAAACGGATAAACTTCGTTCTTAATATCCTTCTCCTTTTTTTTCTCTAACAGATGTCTGTTGTACGTACACTGCAGCTCCTCAAACATTGAGCAAAATAAGACAAGTAAAAACTTTTTTTTTTCAAATTACTTCCCAAATTTAGAAATAATTTTCCTTCATTTAAGTATTGTGAGAGTGTCTAAATGTGTTGGCATAGCAACGTGATACTTCCTGTTTCCTTTTCCACCCGTCCTACAAAGGGTGTCTCGTTTAATTCTAGGTTGAGGACACTCCGTATACACATCCTACAGAGGATGCAACCTCCAGAGGATTCGACCTCCGGAGGGCGCAGCCTTCTAAATGAGACACAGCTACTGTGTCCGGATACCCTGTTCTCTGAGCAGCAACTGTTGCGCTTGCGTCTTTTTTGCAGCGTCTCGCACATGAGCGCTGCGCTTTTAAGATGCCATGTCAAGTTAAAAGAATTTCAACTTGTACACGCAGTGCCACTCATCAATGTGAGTCTCCAAAACAGTGGACCAATCAGAAGACCCCAGAGGTGGGACAAGCGTTGGGAGCTTTTGCTTACAGTAACAAGTTGGCAGGGCTAGGCATTATGTGCTATGTTTTTTTTTTTTTTCTAAACATTACTGAGCGCAGCATCTCGCATTTTAAACTGCGGTAACACTAGACTTTGAGCGTACAATGTTTCTTTGTACGCTGCAACGATCGTGATACGTTACGCTTTGCAGCGTCTTTTTAAAAACTTAAATTCAACACATAAATAATAATACATCTAAAATGTAAAAACATTCAATCTACTACACTTTCGTGCAGTGCTAAATTTTTAAGTTTTAAAGTTATGTTTTTTTTAATTCAGCTACGAGTTCATGCTGTGACGTCTCAATCTGCTGTTGGTCACACGGTTTCACATGATGCGAATTCGCAGGTCAGAGTTCACCAAGCTTGAACTTTGGAACGCAGCGAAATGCGAAATTTTTCGCACTAGCTTGCATTTCCAGTCTCACGCATTGGCATGCATATGAATGGAAGTCATTGGATGAAAAGTGCAGTGTGACTGCCCCTTTAAGGTCCTTGCATGCTGAGTCCAAAATTTTCGCATTTGTTTTTTCTTTTTTTCGTATTCGTCATCCTTTCCTCTCAAAATGCATGCAATGGATAAGAAAAATGCAGAAAATCAAACCCAATCCAAATTTTTTTATGACGGACGAAAGTTTCAGAGGCAGTGTGTAAACGGGATTAGCACAACGTGAGGTTGTATTTATTTTTAACGTGCAAAAATTTCGGACCTTTAGATGTAAAGACGCGTTCATGTGTGAATGGCCCCTTTAGACTTTTTTGAACCTGTGCTACAGTGGGTAACAGCAGTGGTGCTCATATAGGTGAAACGGGTTCAGTTGTGGCTTGCAACATCACATTACACCTCAGATTTCAGTCCACTCTATGCCCGTCTTATAAGGAGTCAAAAAATGAAGAAACATCAAGCAACATTTAGAAGAATGATATCTTAAATAATGTGCTAACATCTTAACAAACACTAGAGCAACTGCACAGCAACACTCTGGCAACCACCCAGAAGACCCTAATGACTATATATTAACGCGCTAACAAACACTCAGAACACCATAGCAGCTGAATAGTGACACCCAGGTAATCACTCAAAAAAAATAAAAAAAAAATAAAATAAAATTTGTATGGGAAAGCACCATTTTCTTCAGAAGTCAATGTGAAAGCAGTTCTCCTTTTAGCTGTCTGACTTATGTCCGAGTCATATAGAGTAAAAAACATTACAGATTGCATCAGTAAAATGTATTATCATGCCCTAAGATGTAGGAGGGAGACACTAAACCACATAAAGCATAACGGAAGGGCCTTCTGAACTGTAGAACTGGATGGAACCGGATTTTGTCCACTGCTGGATTTTTTTGTGCTAGCTATCCCTTTCCATGTAGGATGTTTCCCAAGGTAATGTTTGCAGACATGATTCAGCTAAAAAGTCAGAAAAGGACAGTCACAGACCATCCATGCCCAAAACTACATGTATTTCAAGCAAGCCGTTGTTTTCATATCCACAGAGTAATCGTGACAAAGCAAACCAAGCCGCCTACATCACAGATGAGAAGGGAGCGGGTGGAGAGGGTGGGGGTGCATGGCTCATGATGCATGATGCATAAAGGAACTCGCGCCTCAAGCACCAGATAATATTTAGATATTAGCATTTCTTTAATTAATAAGACAATATTTCAGTAGCTTCGGATCTTTGTGGATTAAGAGACATTGTAGGCATCTGTAATGTTTATGGTTCTTTTAAAGCTAAACATGTTCTTTTTTCTTATCTGTGTACATAGACAGGATATGTATTCATGTAGTGGATCCTGTTTCAGCAGACAGCTGATATAAACACTAATGTTTATACATGGAATGTAAAGAAGTGGATGATGGGGGTGGAAAGGGTCATCGGCACAGTTACATAAGCAGACTCAGATCCAAATCCAACTAAACATTGATCCAATACACTCCGGGGTACAACTACAGAAAAATCTGATTTTATTTATTTTATATTTTATAAGTTTCAGGACTTTAAAAAATTGTTATTGTAATGAAAAAGGTTTTTAGAAGTTTGTATTATATTAAAAATAATGGAAAATAGCATTTTCACTATTGGTCTCAAATCTTTTGAACTGCTATATCTAAGACTAATTTATCTATTAATTTACAGAGCAAAATAATATTTTTTTCTTTATTCTATAATAAACACATAAGAACATGAATGATATATATACGGAAGGGAAGATAGTGAATGTCTGATGTCTTGTATGCATCCTGCAGTGGAGTACTTAGAAAGGCCAGGAAGCTTGTTTCCAGTAAATCTCTATTGTAAATAACTGCTGCATGACAGGGCTACGTGCAGACACGGATGCTGGTTCCTGAGGACTTGCTATTTTTTCCATAACAAAAGGTTAGCATATCTGTATTTTGGAAGCTCTTTAAGCCTTGTTCCCTCATCGAGGCAAATCAAACGGGCCACGTACACAGTGCCATCAATAGTTAAAGATACCTGACTCTATTGAATCTCAAGAAATCTTCATATTTAATGCTTCTGAATAACTCTACAAAGTAATCAATGACTTAAATTTCTGCTTGATTTAGCTGTTGATGTAATATAGTGACTAAAGGTCCATTCACACCAAAAAACAATAACTATAAAGAAAACTATGATGGTAAGTATATATTATCATTCACATCAATGGACGATTTTAATAAACATTGTGTTTATTATAAGAGCATGCTGCAGTTCTGTCGTCTAAAGCTTTATATGCTGAAGCTCTTTAAAGGTGGATTCTGATTGGCTGTCAAATGTTTTTAGCATTCATCAGCAGGAAAAAATTATCCTGAAAGCGATTTCAACATTATTGTGTATATATATATATTTATTTTATTAATTTTTTTTTTTTCATACTACACTACATTTGCAGTGCCTCATGGGGCTGGGTGGTTCTTTTGGTGCAGTTTGCTCACCAAAACAATCATGGGTAATGTAACCACAAAACTGAATATTTTAAAACAAGTTTAAATAATACAGGCTGAGAGCTTTAAAAAAAGCATATGCCATCAATCAATAACCTCATAGCTCACAGTATGTCTGTCTTAAAAGTTTATAAGTTTATAAGAAAATGAATGGGATTTTTACTTCCAGAACTGTTGCACACTTTAGCTGTGGTGTGAACTTCTCTATTCTCATAGAATTAGAATGATTATTAAGACTTTATAGTTATAGTTATTGTTATAGCTATCACCCTTGATCTGAGCACACTGTAAGCACACCCACTAGCTGATCAAACGCCTCCTTACGTCTACACCTTTATGGTCAGATCATGTGATTTCCAGGAAGACTGACTGCATGATGTGTTTGCTCATTGTAAATGTAGATTAAGCTGGAATGCAGGTTAATAAAACAAACTGCGGCGCAGGAGTTAATGCATTCAAAGCCCAAGCCAAGACTTGTGCACCTGGTTCCCAGATGAGTTCTTTAATACCACTGGACTTGCCAACCACCAACCACATGTCTATATCCCGTATCCCTAATGTAATATAACTTGCACTTATTTGTTTACAAATCTGCACACGCAGTTTCTTTGGAAGTGTTTCCTTGAGCACAAAGAATATGTGTGTCGATTTCTTCAGTAAGTTACAGGAAAACTGAGGCATGATCGGAAGTCATAAATCAGGAAAACTGTGCCGGTCATGCTGTTCCACAGAAACGTGAATAGTGGATCCACAACTATTATGGTCTAAAGTGCAATAAACCACAAAATCAGTGCCAGAAGTGTTCCTGTGAATGCATGTGTAATGAAAATGTGGCTTTGGCTTTAATACACTGTAGACAATATGTACTCTAAAACATCATAAAATGATTAAGTGCGTTTCTGCAATGTTGAAAAGTCATTTTCAGGACATCACATCCGCATCTAGAAATTCCCCATCTGTTGTAAGGAAAGGAACATCCTTTTTTTTTTTTTTTTTTTGCATGGCCCACATAAAAGCAGTTTATTAATCTGAGGTTTGACCTCGCAGGAAAGGCTTTGTAAGGCATTTAAATCTATATTTAAATACGGGACCCAGTTATTAAAAGATGCTGCAAATTCATAGTTCGCATAAATACTTGACCTGCTCTGTTAATCTCTAATCCCAGTTAAAGTTAGTGAGAGGTAAGTGTGAGAAAAACTGACTTGAGAGAAAAGATTTGTGAGAAAAACAAAAGGCCAGAGAGTCACAGGACAAGAAACTAAATGGTTGCTGGGCCTGCTTTTCCACTAGTCTTTAGGTCAGCAGGGAAGAGCGAACTGAGGTAAACTAGGGTTCAAAGTCTTACCCAGTTTACATGAATTCACATTATGAAGAGTGCTATAGTATCTCAACTGGTGTGTTGCAACCCAAAAATGAGTAAAGGATTTGTTTTGATATGGTCATGAACAGCAGGGACTAATAATGACAAATGCAAATAATAACAGTAACCATAATTTGCATAGCCGAAGTAACATAAATAATAGAGTTATCAGCCTTTAAAAGGAGAAACTAAACCCATATCCATTGTTACTGATGTCGATGGATTTGCATGCACACAATCAAACTAGGCAATATTAACATAAATTCATCTGTCGCTTAGTAAAACGGCTAATATTAATACAACATTTGCCCCATTGTTTGTATCTTGGAAGAGAAATTATACTTATGCTGTTGTTTACGAACTTAAAATGACACTATGTCACTATGGACCTGTAGCGGTTAAAAATAAAACTGCGGAAATACATTGTTTTGGTTGTGCTTCAGCTCTGCTCCTCTGGGCTAATAAACGTGGTTCTGGTGTACACATGGACAGAACATCATATCAGAAAGGATGAACCAATAAATACCGGTTTCTTTGTTTTTAACACCAGTGATTCACGGAGGTTTACTGTTTTGAATGATCTATGGTCGTTTTATCTCGTTACGTTGTGACAACAAACGTTCAGCTTCATGCTACCCACAGCCCGAGCTACTTTCTCTGTGTACAGATATGATGAAATGCACGGCGAACGGTACTTAATTTCCTGCGAAAACCACCATGATGGCTTTGAAATATAAATCAACATGTTTATTAAAGTGTATTTGGGTAAAGTAAGGTCATGGGTTAGAAGATGGATTTTTGCACTCTTTCATTAATAACATTTAGCTATTTTTTAAGAGAAAAAAGTTACATAATGTAAACTTCCCTGTTCAGCCTCTCTCATAATCATCTTCCATATTGGTGGGCCTACGCAGTTCAATTTTACTTTATGGTTTTTGGTACAGTTTCACAAACTTGGGATACTAAAACAAAACCGGTAGAACTACTGGACTATAGGCAGTGTTGGGAAGTAACTAGTTACATGTAACTAAATTACGTAAATGAATTACAAAATACACTTAATTGTAGTCAATTACTGAGAAAAAAAGTACTATAAGTACTAAAAGTACTATAGCCTACTACTGCCTGGTAGTAGGCTATAGTATATAAGCTAGTAGTTGATGTTTTGACTGTGTCTGATTTTTTAGTAGGTCAGCACATTGAGGTATCGACTGTGGTATGGTCTACCCGTCATTTTGTCAACACTGAAAACACTCACACTCAGTTGCAGCAGACAGTAGTACATAGGGCTGACAATTAAGGGTCTTTCTTCAAAACATCACGTCACTCTTGGACATCTGTATTACCTACCTTTAATGACTCGATAGGCAAATGCTGTGGTCATTTCAACAGCTCGCGATAAGGAATAGCTGAGATGTTTTTGTGACATTGCAAAAGTGCTGCTGAAGACAAAAGCTTGCCTGTGATGCTGCTGAAGGGCGCTTGAACACCAGCCAAACAATCAGCGTCTCTCACTAAATAAACAAGCTCGCGCCCTCTAGTGTCGACCTCTTCAAACAGACGAAGACAGATGTGAAGAATTTAGATATATTAAATACATATTTACTCATACTAAATAATGTTAAACAAGCAAATCTACACATATTTTACAAATAGTTGTAGTATTAGGCTACAATACAAAAATATGATCCCACTAGGATAGTTTCAAGCTTGATATTTTAGGCTTGACATGACATAAAATAAGCAGCTGTTTTCCGTCATATGATTTAGTTAGTGCTTAGTTACTTAGTACTTATAATATAGACTATATTATTAGTAGGCTACTAAGTACTAAGTACTATATTATATAGTACTTAGTAGCCTACTAATAATATGTGAATGGTCACGCTAACACGATTAGCTAACGAGCTCCCTCTAGTGTACATTCACAGTCTATTTCAACCTCTCAAAAATAGTCCATTAAAAATAGATTCTGTAATTAAAAACAAAAAACAACAACAAAAAACAAACACAAATCACTCTCATACTGATGGATATTATTAACAGACAGTTCCTGAATTATGTATTTTAGCAAGGTTTATTTATTTCTTCCAATAGTGTGTTGTTGACATTGTTGAAAAAGGCTTATAGTTTTTTTTCATCTTTTTAATAACTGTCTGGACCACACACACATCACAGATTTTGTCAAAAACATTAAATTATCTATTATAATTCATATTTTTAACATTTTATACAATACTATTTAAATATATAAATTTATATTACATAGTCTATACAACTGTCACAATTCATTCTCCTGAAGAGTGACAAAATCTTGAAAATGCTGCTGATCAGGTCACCAATTTTAAAGCTTGTAAATAAGGAAGTTCTACCTCCTACTATTAATTACAAGTGTATTTTTGTATGTATGTGAAGCTACTTCTTCAGTCCTGTGGTGTGACATTTGTGAACTAACCAAATGACACTTTTTATTTCAGTGTCATATATATGTGAGATCATTCCATACTGATTAATTGATTATATTAATATATTTACATACTGTCATTTAGATTCTTCCTCATGAATGAATTCATGTATATGTAATGTTTCTGCACATTCAGTCAGAGCTTGGTGAATGCAGGATTATTTGATCCACACAAAGCAAATTTGTGTCCCAAAGTTGAGTCCATCTCTCACATGGGAGAAGAATAGTTCAGAATGGCAGGAGGTGCAGAGTGTAGACTCAGATTGATGTGGGATTCTGATGTCCTCAATGTGTTCGGGTTTAATTCCACCTCTGGCCAGCAGAAATCTTAAAGTCAAAGCACAATTGGTTGGTTAATTAAAATTCTATAAAAATAATAAATTAAAAGTACATTTAAAATAAAATCCTCAAAAGCGCTTTACATAGTAAAAACCTTAACAATACAAATACATTAAAAAAAATCATTAAAAAACCCACAGCACATTAACAGCACACAACAACAATCCGACTGAAAAAAATAAGTTTTTTTCGGTAAGATTTAAAAATATCAAGTGACTGCGCCTCACAAATCTGGGAGAAGCAAAGAATTCGAATTGGTCTGCATACATGTGCATACATTTCCCCGTAGGCAACAATCAGTCTTTGTTTCTGCTATATTCTAACAGAAATGTATTACCGTTCACATCAATCACCTTAATTTCAGTGGTGTTCATTACTGAAAGTCACCTCAGGGAGTGACGTGACCTCTGTGAGTGACACAGAGGACAGAGGGATCAATGAAACAGGTCTCCGGTGTACAGTTGAAGGCAAACCAGGCTTCCGCTGGTTGACCTTTGATGTTTACCTGGTTGCGAGTCTGATGTCGACATAAGGTCTAGATGAGTCCATATGTCTAACACAGTCTGGGTGTATGGCGTGAAACTCTCGGGCCGAATTTTGCTCCAGAGTAAAGCAGCACGGCCCAACAGAAGGCCCGATCACACACACAATGTCTGCAGGCCTGCTGCCAAACTCCGACACCATGGCATTCACCGTTGCCATTGCAATTCCCATGAGAGTCCCCTTCCAGCCTGTGACACACACAAGAAACACCAGATAAACAACTATTACTGTTATGCTATACCTGGAAGATAATTTCTGGAATATTACACTGCAAAAAATGCTTTTCTTACTTAGATTTTTTGTCTTGTTTCCAAGTAAAATAATCTGCTAATGGGATAAGCAAAAACTCACTTAATTTTGACTTGCTTTTCCTGAAAACAAGACAATCATTTTTAATGGTCTAGAAAATCTTTCTTGATTCAAGAATTTTTAGATATTTTGGCTGGAAACAAGACAAAAAAATCTAAGTAAGAAAATCATTTTTTGCAGTGTATTATAAGATTATATTATATATAAAGAAGACAGAAAATGATCATACTGTATAACCAAGGATTATGTAAGCACTGCACAGCAATGACAGCACCACTGAGAATAACTCAATTACATTTACCCTTCTGGGGATACTCCAATTCCAGCTGCATTTTAGATAAAACAAATTGCTTTCTATGTCTGTGCATCATGAGTGTGTATTTTCTCTTTAGCTGCGTTTCGACTGACAGGGTCCCTATGCAGTGTTTACTACTCCCTGAGCACAGGATATCTGCTGAAATTCACTTCACTTGACAAAATGCGTCCAGTTGGAACACCCTAGTCATTACACAGGCAAAACTTGACATAATATCTAAATATAACAACATAATATATTAATAAATATATGTGACCTGGGACCACAAAACCAGTCATAAGTGTCAATTTTTCAAAACTGAGATTTATACATCATCTGAAAGCTGAATATATAAGCTTTCCATTAGGGCTGGGCGATATATCGCATGCGATATGCATGCGCATCTCGTCAGTAAAGCCGGTTCCTTGATTAGCGGTAAATCTCCATCACCTGTTTTCAAATGGAGCGGAGCAGCATTTAATACACAGAGCCGTAGTTCACTGACAAGCTACGCAATATCGCGTTCATTATCGCAGATGAATCGCCTTCGATAATGAACGCGATATTGCATAGCTTGTCAGTTATCTACGGCTCTGTGTATTAAATGCCGCTCCATTTGAAAACAGGTGATGGAGATTTACCGCTAATCAAGGAACCGGCTTTACTGACGAGATGCGAACGCATATCGCATGAGATAAATCGCCCAGCCCTACTTTCCATTGATGTATGGTTTGTTAGAATAGGACAATATTTGTCTGAGATACAACTATTTGAATATCTGGAATCTGAGGGTGCAAAAAAATCTAAATATTGAGAAAATCGCCTTTAAATTTGTCCAAATGAAGTTCTTAGCTATGCATATTACTAATGAAAAATTAAGTTTTGATATATTTACAGTAGGAAATTTACAAAATATCTTCATGGAACATGATCTTTACTTAATGTCCTAATGATTTTTGCCATAAAAGAAAAATCAATAATTTTGACCCATACAATGTATTTTTGGCTATACCCCAGCGACTTAAGATTTGTTTTGTGGTCCAGGGTCACATATTATGTTGTTATATTTAGATATTATGTCAAGTTTTGTCTGTGTATGATGACTAGGGTGTTCCATCAATAGGGTGATATTAATATCTATATAGAGAGCTGGGTAGATCACTTACAAATTGTAGTCTGTTAGTGACGTAATCCATACATTACACATTTTAGGTACTTCACTTCATTTTCAGACTACTTTTTGATTACTTTTAGATTACTTTAACGTAACATTGATTTAAATAGGATAATATGGTTCCATATTGATATTAAAATGCAAATAAAATATATTCCATTTGTTGTTATAAACAACATAAAGTGAATTAAGCATTACATTGTGTCAAGTTTTCCCAAACTGGGGTTCGTGAAGGAACTGCAGGGGGTTTGTGTGTTTAATGAAATTCTAACAATTAATTAAGTCATAAAAATGTACAATTAAAATAAATAATTGTAAAATAACATCAATCAAAATAAAACACTTACTAAAAAATGAAATATTTTGTTTACCTGTATGTCACGCAGGCATTTTAGAAAGAAAAATTTAAAAGATGAAAGACATTAGGGAGAAACAATAAATTATGAGTAATCTCTTGCTATTGTGTGAATATATGTAATCAATAAAAAAGTAACTCTAGTCAGGTTATCCAAATTACACGTAATCAGTTACTATCCAGCTCTGTCTATATATTAATATTAATGTACCATTATATAAATATTAAGTTATTATTAATTCAATCAATATAAATTGTCATATTTGAAAGCACTAAACTGAGTAATAAATGCTGATGCAAGTGTTTAAAATATTTAGAACTTTCTATAGCATCATCGCACAGACAAAACTTGCCATAATATAGTATGTGGTATACAATGTATATTAATAATAACTTTTATTATTAATAAATTTTAATGTATTTTATTTTATTTAGCTATGATCATGATATTTTTCGCATCTCTCGCACTATATCCGTGAACAGCTGCATACTAAATACACCTAGGACTAATTAGGCTTAATAAAACACTGGCGCCTCAACTTATCTTATCACTGTGTTTAGTTTACTCCTTTAGTACTGGAGCGATGCGCAGTGGCTAGCGGGTTAATTTCCTTCTCCACTTCCTATTAAGTGATGTACTGATGTTCCCTTTTTCCCTATGCCATTTGCAGTGCTCTTCAAACTGAACATGTCAGTCAGCTCCCTTCGGACGGGAATCTCATCTAAGTCCACTTCGCTGAGAATTCACGGTCGAATGGAACGCACCTTTTGATTTCCCTTTCCTGTTTCAGGTTATATTAAAACATACTTCCTATAGATCTCACTTGAAGCTTTAAGTGAATCAGTATAAGGTTGCAGATCTAACCCTAATCTATCAATTACATTATTATTTGGGTGAATGAAACTTTTCCATTAAAAGTTTAAACCTATCAAATTTTGTTTAAAGAAAATAATCTATTTGCAGGAGCACACACATTTTTTTTTTGCATTGTGATGTGACTCACCTGCATGTGCCACTCCAGTGACCTTTGCTACGGGGTCAGTGAAGAGCAGCGGCATGCAATCGGCCCCTGGTGCTGCTATGACAACTCCCACCTGATTGGTCACCACTCCGTCGTAACTGTTGGGGGCGGGTTTGCCCATCACCCACACATCACTGGCATGATTACACTGACGTCAATGACAAAGACACATGCAATCAATATGTAGAAAGATCAGTTTTATTTAAAAAAAAAAAAAAAAAAGATTTTTCTTACTATTATTTCTTATGTCAGTCTTTACAGGGTTAATGATAATATTTAAATTAAAATAAATTCATATGTACATATTTATATTTGTGCACTAAACTAATTTAAAGAATGTATGCATGAGAATTTCAAACAAAAGTCTCATAAGATCATAACTTTACAAAAAAGCATTATGTAGAAAATGTTTAATGTTAAAGATCAGTCAGTGAGGCAGTATTAAAAAGAATGGAAATTTGGCAAATGCAGTATATGTGTTTAGAGTTATGATATGCTGCTTACTGACTTCCTCATATTTTCTTTGTGTTAAAGTACCTTTATGAGGTTGAACTGTTGAGGATGAAATCCAGCCTGCAGTCCGAGCCGCCGGACGTTCTCAGTCACTACGGCTCTGGAGTCTTTACGCCGTGGGTTACAGAAGAGGTTAAGTGAGCTCAAAGTGCTGATGTAGGATATACCTCCAGTACGAGTGGAGAAGCCATGACCGAAGCAGTCTTTGAATGAGAAAGAAATAGAGACATAGACTGACTGTCCGGAAGGCATTAAAATGATGAAATAACATTATATATTTCTATTATATTTGAGCTTCTTCTTTGTCTAAATTCCAGCTCTGCTCATTCTGGACATTCACGCTGCCTACATCAGGTGCTGCCTGGGATGCTTTTAAACAGAATTGAAGGAGTTCCCATCTATGTTACATACTCACTGGCTGTATCTCCTTCACTATCTGTTCCAAATTATCCATTTACCCTATAAAGCCTACTGGATCATATTTGATACTTGAATTTCTAAGGCATCTAATTTATTTAAATGATCAAAACTTTGCTGAAAAACCTGTTGTACACAATCTTCTACATGCCTATTGTCACCTGATTGATAGTTCATACTTTGTAAGAAGTGCAAAAATGTGCAGTCTTAATGGCCACATCTGTAAAAGGCCTTTTAGTATATTTCTAAAAATGTAAATTTTCAGGTTGTGGTACAGTATCTTTTTGCTGTGAAAACTTTAATAATTTTAGTAAAAGTAAGAATAGCATTTAAATTGTTATAAATATTGCAAGATGAACATATATACAAGACTGAAGCAATAATTAGGTTAAAATGTGAGTATCAAATATGATGCATCAGGTTTTTGAGGAAAGTTTAGGCCTATTTGTTCTACTGTTAATCATCATTGTATTGCACTGCATTATATGTTTTGGTCTTAAAATAATAATAATAAAAAAAACTACAGAGCATTGATCATAAAACTAAGCAATTAAATACCATTTAGGGAAGTGAAAACATATATGTGCATTTTATTAAGTAGTCTATAATACTGTGATTAAAATCATAAGTATTCAGAATTTACTTTTTGGCATATAAATCAACATCTGCACCAAATTGCATATTTTTGTTTGGTTTGGGCCGCTGATTAAAATTAATGTGTTTTTCTTCCTTAAATGTAAGCTCCATATTCTCAAAATGTCCCATATTCTCTTTCTAAAAAGAATTTTAGAATTTTTTTAACTAAAAAAAGTTTTTCTAAATGTTTAATAAAATGTTCAATACTGATAATAATAATAATAATGATTATTATTATTAATAAATAATAATAATAATAATAATGATTATTATTAATGAATAATAATAATTATTATTATTATTAATAAATAATAATAATTATTATTATTATTATTTACCAGCTTTAAATGTATTATAGGTCTATTTATTATTCCAAATGAAATTATGCCAGCACTCAGATTCCTGTATCACTAGTTCAATAAAAATGATATTATTAACTATACATATTTAAGCATAAAAGTAAAATCTGCGTAGGCCTATGTGATCATGAAAGCGAGCATAACTAACCTGAAATTAAAGAAGACCTGAGAATTGCAATGTCTCCTTTGAGCGCTGGTAGGTGCTGTAGAAACGTGCTGAGCTCACGTTTAGCGTCAGCTGCCTGAGCGGCGCTGCTGTCTGCGCACTGACCCAGGGGACAGCACTCACAGGACAGATTGTCAAACATGACACTGTACTCAAAATCATACGCAGAAGTGAAAAGGAGCTCCTGGTAGACCTGAAACAATCCTCTCCCGCGGCTCGAAGTCACGATCTTCACGTTACTAATGTCCTCTTTGTCTATAGCCTGTTTGAATGAGTATAATGCGGCTGAAAGCGAGCTCTTGCACAGGACCTGTGGGGAATTGATGAAACCGATAAACATCTCCTGAATAGTGCTTCTAGGAAATCTGTCCGTCCCCACGGAGCTCTCTGGATCCGCTATGAAGAAGACCGGCTCTTGTGAGCCATTCCCGGTCAATGCACAGAACTCGCTGATTCGCTTTTTCACACAAATGTCGTATTGTGAAGAGCGGACGTGTGTGAGATCCACGAGAGTTACTACTGCAGCCATCTCTGATTGTTAACGGATCATCACGCGCAGACGCGTTTGTTTTGCTGGGACAGAGGTTATGTGGACGTGCAAACATACCACATCTGGTTTATGAATGTCACAAACGAGGAACTTTTTTTTTTTGTTTGTTTACCACGAAAACAAAATTTCCTCTGCCCCAGCACTTCCTGAAAAGAGCGTAGCGCCGCCCTCAGTGGAAACTCCTCACCCGGACGAGCGCCTCGCATGTGCTGTGTGTACTTTCAGGTGCAGAGTAGACATGCAACATATAACCGCATGTGACATTGCTCTGACACAGAATTTCCAGTGGGTTGCATACAGTTTGCTGATTTTTTATTTAGGCCGCTAGCTGTTTTGCAGACATGTAACAGACTGTCAGATTTCTTAATGAACTTCCCCATCTGTTCTGAGACTGGACTGACACTGTCAATGAACCTTGCTTTGTTGTCATGAGGGCAATTCCTGCTGTGCTATAGCTACATTTTCACGTCCTCATCATTAGTGCTGGGTATAATCTGGATTACCAGATTCTAAAAATTAAGTAGGCTACTTCTAATTAGAATAAATTACGTTTTAAAATAGCCTACTTGTAATCAGACTGGTTACTTTTTTATTGATTACATAATATTCACACAATAGCAATAAATTATTCATAATTTATCGATTCTCCCTAACTCCCTAATTCTTATTTTCCATCTTTTAAATTTTCCTTTCTAGCCAAGAAAGGAAAATTCCTTCCATTTAACCACTGGATTTACAAAAATGATTTCAGTTTTGAGAAGTGTTTTCTTAACATTTCAACATCAACTACTGATGAACACGTTAATTTAAAAAAAAAAAAAAGATCACTCAGTAGGTTATCTGATCTTGTATTAGGCTACTTTGTCTTTGAAAGGTTTTTGTCTTTCAAACACATTAAAATGCACAAATTCGCATTATTTCTACTTACATGTAATGCAGGGATTCCCAAACTTTCTCACCTCTTTCACCTGATATATTTACTTGAAGTATGAGATTTTAAGGTTGTAAATTATTAAATAAGTAGCACATTTGCATGTTTACGGTTCACGTTGGTTAATGGTCACATGACTTGCAGGTAAACAAATAAAATATTTAATATTTTTCGGTAAGTGATTTATTTCAATTGTTGTTATTTTAAAATGATTTTTTTTTATTTTACATTTTTATGATGTAATAAATTATTAGCTTTTTATTAAACACAAGAACTCCCTGCAGTTCCTTCACGAACCCCGGTTTGTGAAACTTTGACGTAATGTAATGTTTAATGTACTTCATTTTATTATTAACAACGTATTAAATATATTTTCTATTTCTTTGTATTATGAATCAATATGGTACAAGATTATACTATTTAAATCAATGTGATAAGTTAGGTCAAAAATAATCTAAAAGTGATCAAAAAGTAGCCCGATTATATTGCCTAAAATGTGTAATGTAATGGATTACGTTACTAACTATATTTGTCATGTAACTTGGAATCACTAATGGATTACAATTGTCAAGTAATCTACCCAGTTCTGCTCATCATATATGTCCTATATTGGATAAAATATTTAACAAAGCATATTTAAAAATTATATCACAATAATTATATCACAATAATATGCTAAAATTATTCCACATGACATTTTTTCATGTTCTTGAATGCTGAACTAACTTCTGACATGGAAAACAGGCAAATATTCCGGGTGGTTCTTCACTGTTTCCTTTCTTTATTCAAAATTTTTAATGTTGCCAAAAAAAAAAAAGAAGTTTTTTCCTGAGCTGTCAGTTTCACTTTCCTCTGTATTAATCTTTTGTAATATCCCTTTATCTAATAAATGCCAGCAGCCAGTTGCAAAAAAACCCAAAAAACAATAATGCCCTTAAAATGTAGTGTTTTCTAAATTTAAGGGGTTTGTTGAAACTGGTTGAAGGTCCTAACATCATCTTCCAGGAAGTGACATCACCACATTTTTGGTGAGAAAACAACTGCACAAACATCAGTAAGCATATAAATCAAGATAAATACATTCTGTGATGTTTTGTGCTATTAGTTTTTAACATTTCATTGTTTGATTAAATTATAGAAATCAGTATGATATAATCCCGCCCGCCCCCCCCCCAAAATCTGTAATACCCTAGTCAGAGCTCAGATGGTAAGATTTTAAGATGGTAAGAAGTTATTTTGTTATACTGTACTCACGGAAATGACAAGAGCAGTTGCCTTAATATTTCTGTATTTCTCAGAATCATTTCACCGCTTGAGTAGAATGTCATTTATGCAGAACAATGCTAGTCATTGCATGGAAACAAATGCTTATTTTAGCAGTGGATACAGAGTACATGTAAAAAACTGCTTACACTTGAATATTTTTTGTGAATTCTGTCCTCCAAAGTAAAATGTCATTTTATTTCTGTAGCCTTTGAGTAACAAGTGTAAACAAAAATAAAAAATAAAAATAAATAAAAAAATCCAGGCCAATTTCAGGTATAATTACTTATAATAACTTATATTTCACATTTCAAAAAGTTATTTAGCAGATTTCCACAATAAATAAATAATAACCTAAAAATTGTAACATCTACATTAACTGGATTTTATTATCTTTAGATTTACATACATAGGCCAATATGTAACCTCATGTCTGACCTTTATCTACAGCAGGCTTTTATAAGAAATGTCTTATGAATTTTGTATGACATGGTTCATGCTAGTTCATAATATGATTAATGATTATTATCAATGTAAACTAATATGTGGTGACATATATATAATTAAAAGACTACCATAAGTGTTTTATGCTATATCCTCTATAGAGGCTTAATAAGTTTGCATTAGTGGATTTTCTATGTAGGCTACTTGCTTAGATCACTTACTATAGATGTTCACGCTTGACAAATGACAATTTATGATCGTTATTCATTTTATTTTTCTGCTGATATTTAAAGGCCAGTCAGTCAAGAAACTTATTTGTCTCACTTTACTTGACGTCCCAATTTTGCTGAGCTCATGTTCATCATTCAGTCACTTCCTCGTAAATGCACGACGTGTCATAATGACGAGTTGATTATTTAATAAGCTAACTGAAGCACTTTGCAAAAACCGACTTGTGTCCAGCGGCCAACAGAGGGAGTACAATTACCAGATTATTTTGCCTTTACCATCATCAGCAATGGTGCTCTGATTCTGATCTGAAATATATGCAATAACCTCTCGATTGAAAATCACTCACACCGCATTTGGTCTTTTAATTTTGAGCTTTGTGAATTTCATGTACGATTAATGCAATAAATAAATAATAAAACAGCAGAAAGATCACAGCACATCAACAGCTTGTATAGGTGAGATTCACATATTTTAGGTTCAAGTCATTGCTATTAAAAATTATTAATAAATAAATAATAATAAAATCCACAGCACTAAATATAAGAATATCGAAATTGTTTTTATGTAAAATGTAATATGTTTTGCATTACGCACAATCTGCTAAATACGTAAAATAATGTAACTAGGTTTATTGTTGCGTTAATTTCAGTAGGCTATAAGTCATGCAGTAAATATTGTTATTGCACTGTGTTAACATATTAGTCTGACTCACACTTCACATCAGACAGCTGACTCGTGATTTAAGATTATTTGCCAGTTTTTAGACATAAAAACACACATCGGTTTTGCACATGAACTGTGGTCTCTCACTGGAGGCAGTTCGCTGTGGACTCGTGCACGCTGATCCGTGTCGCGCGCTCAGTCTCTCAGCGCGTGGAAGCAGCAGCTGCGCCGTCAGATGCAGCAGCACTGAAGAGCGACGACGGCCAGCATTTCGCCATTCAGCTTGGTTCACGTTTATCTCGCAGGATTATTACGCCGAATCACACCGAGGCTTGATTCAGAGCGGTAAGAGTCCTTCTTCATTCCTCAGCGTTGCTGTTGTCTGTATTTCTCTCTGTGCGCGACCCAGTCCTGATAGCGTCTGCTGGTTCCCACTCTTCTCATTTCATCAGCCCGAGCTGAGCTCCATCACAATGTTTCCCCCTATCGAGGCATCAACAACATTTAAGAGCGGTCTATTTACAATTTATTTACATCCTGTATTTATTTATTTTTTTTCCCTAAATTGTGTGGTTTCTCTTGAGACGGAATTCGTATTATATACTTGTTGAGACAGATTGTTTATTATAGGCTGTTGTATGTTGAACATTATTTCAGTTTTGAAAGTTAAACACGCAAATGTTTTGTTTTGGATAGACAGTTCACTGGAAAGAAAGCGACACCGACTTCACGAAGGACATTATTTCGTTCATATAACACGATAAAAGCGGTTGACGGTCACAAACAATAAGTTTCTCGGCTTTACGATGTTTGGAAACAGGCTGGAAACAATATACGTTGGTTAAAGTGTGCTTTGAGAAGTTGAGTGTCGAATGTCGGGTAATTTCTGTAGTTTGTTTTTATTAATCTCTGGGGTTTCGTGCGCGTCAGATGCTTCAGCGGCTCTGTAGAAACGCCGATGCCCTTGATATCATGTCACCTGGGCAACCGCTTCAGCACCATGGAGAGAGTTCTGAGGAACCGGAGTTACTCTCATCCGCTCCATTTCTAGGCTCGCTGATTATCAACTTTTGTGTTAGGCTATGTTTGTTGTGACACATTTTTTTGTTTATAGGTAGGTTGTGTTTGCTGTGACACTAACAAAACAAACAAAACTTTTTAAGTCATGTGACATTCTAAATATGTGGCTAATGGTTTCTTTTATAGGACTGTTTGGTCTGGTCTTCAAATTTGATTGGCTTACTGCAAATTTGCCTTGAGTAATTGTTTGGTCTCATGTAGAGAAATTTTTCACCCCTGATAGATATGACTTGTGTGTGAAACACTTTACAAAATGCCTCTATTTAAAGGGGTCATCGGATGTCCCTTTTCCACAAGTTGATATGATTCTTTAGAGTCTTAATGAAAAATCTATAACATACTTTGGTTAGAATTTCTCAATGGTAGTGTAAATCAACACCTTTTACCCTGTTAAAAACAGCTCTGTTCACAGCAAGCCTTTAGGTTAATATCCCTTTAAATGCTAACGAGCTCTGCTGACCCCGCCCCTCTCTTCTGTGGGGTGACGAGCCGTTCTCATGAGACAGTGAACTTTAGCCGCATTCATCGTGAAACTTGCTAACTAGCACATTATTAGGAAAGGCGATTTGCAAAGATTCATAAAAAACCTTATACTCACTTCTTCTGTAGATGAAGCTGGATCACGAATGATTTAGCGCAAACATATACGCTTTTAGGTAGATTGAGGGGTGCATTCCCTTCAAAATCAAACGTACTCCACTGCGTCTTCAGGCCCTCAGATGTCAGGAGTAAATGACGACTGCTATGTTCATTATTACATCCAGCAACAAAACACCTCAGTTGCTTAGGAGACATTCTTGTCGACATCTGCTCCTGTTTACAGCTCACTCAGGGCGGGTCTAAGGTAAAATGCCACTGTCAATCAACAATTGTGGGAGGGGCCTGGGTATGTGTGACGTCACACAGCCAAGAATCTGAGATCGGCTTGATTTGAGAAAGGGGTTATTATTTATGGAGATTTAAAAAAAAAAAAAAAAAACACTGGGTGGATTTTTATCATTATAGAGTGGTTGTGTACACATTGCAAACACACATTTCAGTTCAAACAACATGTAAAAGTGAGTTTTGCATCCGATGACCCCTTTAAGTCAGACTTTAAATTTTTATTCAGTGCCTCTATTAAGAAATGACTGAGTAGACCCGCTTGTTAGCTACTCGTTCTTGTTCATTGGAACAGTTTAGGCTTTTGTGAAGCCCTGCCCACATACAGGTCACTGCCACATCGTACAACTTCTATTGGTCAACGGTGCAAATTCATTCACCAAATTGAACGCCACAAATTTGCGGAGGGGAATTTCTCAGCCACCATCAGGGAAAAGTTAATCATCGCACGGAATCCTATTGCAATGACTGTGATTTCTGAACTATTTTGTCTGTATTTTCTCTCGTGAACGGAAGCTTGTTTAATTTATTTATGTATGTAGTATGCTATGAATGCTTTCAGCAGGGGAGGGTAACTGTCTGTCGCTCCGTTCCGCTCATATATGTTGATTCAGTCCGGCTTTGCTTGGTTTCACGCTTGGTTTAGGTTGGCTTCTTTTGGAACTATTTTTGTTGACAGTGCAGCAAATCAACCAGTCAGTTCCTGTCAGAACTGTAATTACTCGATCTTAATTACTTGCTTCTTTAACTGTTGTGTACAAGCAATATTATAGGTACTTGCAAAACGTCCTTTTAGTCTGAATACTAACAATTACAGTCTGAATACAATCATTACAAACTGTTGTTCATTGTACGTACCAAAAGCTCCTAAAAAAACCACAACAAATTCCTTTTGTGTTTGCACACTCTTGGCGAATAAAGCTAGATCTGATTCTGATATTCTAAAAACTACACTGCTTTAAATGCAATTGATTCCTCTGAACAATCAATGCAGCTCTAGTACTGCAGTAATACTGATGTAATAGATCACAAAGAAGCCAATCTTTTTTTTGAAATGGAGAATTAGAAATGGTTTGATTTCATTCCGATTACAGTATAAACAAAGGTCCATAGTAAAACCTGCAAATTTCTGTTGACCTTTTAGTTACAGTGAGGGAAAGTGCTCTAGAAATCTTCACGGGCTGTCATTGCTATGAGGCACTGAACTCGGTATGTATTTGATATAACATTATTTTCCATTCTGGGTCAGTGAAGTACCTCAACAAGTAGGCCTACTATTTCTGAAATGATAGCAAATGAGTTCTTAATGGGTGGCCAAGCAAAATCAGTACAAAATAACCAAGTCCACACTTTAATCAGAGCTGGCAGTAAGACCTAATGTGAAGACAAATGAAATTTTGAATGCTTGGCTTGCTAATTATTTTAATACATAAATAATACATTTCTAGACAGGGGTGCAACCGGCACAACAGGTTTCACTCTGGGCCCCATCTGGTTCTGTGAAGCACAGTGAATAGAATGTTTGTTTGTTTATAAGTGCATACATTTGAAAAATGTGTTTGTTTTTAGTCTTATATATAGTTTTTTATATATATTAGTCTTGTGTATATATTCATGTCTGGTATATAGTGATATATGTATGAACAGGTGTATAAACATGCAGTCAGATTGTTGCAAACAAACCATTAATGCAAACAAAACCAAAACTGACTGTTAAGATACATCGCAGATGGATCTCTAGGGAGATGGAGATAACAAGTGTACTGTAAGGAAGATGCAGGCTGTTTTAAGAAAACCTCTGATGATAGTCACAGCATTTTTATTGCTGCTGCTTTTCTATAAAAGGTGCTGTAAAGAGAGAAAGAGATGCATTGATTACACTGGTTGTGGAATTAGACTCTGATAGAAATATCAGGTAAATATATGTGACGTTTATTTATTTATTTATTTTATTTGAAAAAGCTTGCACATGTTTCTCTGCACTTCTGCACAAAAGCTATTACAAAGCTTAAGAGAGTCCTGGAAACATTCCCTCATGCACTTATATTGTTTACAAATGCAGTCATACTACAAAAGAATGCCATAACGATGTCCTCCCTCTCAAATTGAATTATCCTCAGTAACTGGATTGGCATTTTAGTTTGGTCCAATACTTTCCACAGAGTCTGTTTTTCAAATCTTTGAATCATCTGTGAGAGTAAAAGTTTTTTCCATCGATCAAAAGAGTATCCAATTAGGCCCAAATGCAGATATTTCTTCTACAGGCGGTTTTCTCATTAACTGTTACTTGTAGCGCTGCGTGAACTTCCAAATAAAACATAAATTGTAGAGATCAGCTGCGGAAAATTGCAGTCACCAGGTGTCTATGCTGATATATTCTTAACAGGTCTGCTGTTGATACAAAGACACTCTGGATGCAGACACACAATCTCTTTAAAGGAATAGTTCACCCAAAAATGTGAACTTTATCAGCTGTTTGGACTCTCATTCTGACGGCACCCATTCGCTGCAGAGGATCCATCGGTGAGCAAGTGATGTGATGCTACATTTCTTCAAATCTGTTCTGATGAGGAAACAAACTCATCTACATCTTTGATGGCCTGAGGGTGAGCAAATGTTCAGCAAATTCTCATTTCTGGGTGAACTATTCCTTTAACTGTGTGTTTAAAGACTAAATGCTAAATCTTTCCTCTTCTCATATTTTATGTCACACTTTCCCTTACAGATTTAGGACACTGTGACGTTGATGCTATTCTGCAAGGCACGCTTTTCCTCGGCTGGCCCCGTACCAGCTGTCTTCTCAGTTTAGCAATACTAGCCGTTATTAGAATTATCTCATCTAGACCCCCTGTATTTTAACACATGATCATGACTGCTGTTGACGAGACTGTAATTGGCCCAATGTGCCGTGTCCGAATGATTTGGTCACACTTGCCGTCTGAAGCCACAGTATCTCACTGCATCTCAAAGCAGCAGTTATGAAAGCCTTCTTTGATGTTAGGATGTTTTTCTGGGACGACTTTTCTCCCACAATAAGCGGCGTTATCCTTTGGAGGGGCTGTGAGCCCCGAAGTAAGGCTTGGCAATAAGTCAAGTTATAATTGAATTTATATGGAGATCCATGGAATAAAGCGAGCAGGAAATGCAATTTGCTGCCTCTCAGATCTCTGAATAAACATTGCTGGGTTAGTACAGGACACGAGGAGCCCCTTCAGTGAGAGTCAAACTGGTGGGTCGCAACCCAAAAAATGGCTCGCAGATCTGTTGTGTTGCTGGTTCCAGACACAGTTTGGTTTAGAAACAGTGGTCACACTTTACTTGTGTGCATAAGACTGACATGACACCTTCATAATCATGACATGACACATGTCATGAATATGAAGGAGGTTTTATGCATGTTTATGACAACTGTCATTAAGTGTCATTCGCTCAGTTATGTAATATTTAATGCAAAGATGACATTGTTTTAGATGTCTTTGTTATGGTTTAGGGTTAGGGGTAGGGTTAGGTCAAACAATGTCATCTTTGCATTAAAAATGACATAACTGAGCGAATGACACTTAATGACATTTGTCATAAACATGTATAAAACCTCCTTCATATTCATGACGTGTCATGTCATGATTATGAAGGTGTCATGTCAGTCTTATTCACACCCCTTTAAGTAAAGTGTTACCGAAACAATTTCCACTCAGAATTTGCTAGTAAATTTCACAATTAATTACAAAGAAACAGCAAGTAATACATTGAATTAAAAGTGAAATTTCGAAGTAGAAACTTATTGCAATTATGTGCAGTCAATTATTGAATAAGATCATGAAAAAAATGAGAAGAGACATTTAGAAACCAAAATGGCACATTTTTGTTTGATTTTGAGGACATTTTTGTTTATTTCTGCACAATAAAACAATTTAATGATAGTTTGTCACCTTGTAAAATCTGGATTCTGAATTAAATCCATTAAAGTACCGAGGTATATAGACAGCTATACCAATTAAACTCCAATGAGCAGCAATAGGGAAATGTTTTTCTTTTTAAAGAGAGCTGTTTACAATAATTAACTGTGAATGACTGTATTTGCCTTCTATTCAGCTAGCTTTTTGTTGTAATTACACATTTTAAGTGCTAAAGTTAATTGTCCATGGGTGGCTTTTACAGTGTTATTTCATTCTCGTTGATTGCTGAACGGCAGGGTCTGGCTGTTAAAATGGACGATTCTTTCCTCATCTCTCTTGGGTTTTCATGTCAGTTGAAAAGTCAAGATTTTTGGCGACTGCACTGGATTTTTTTTTTTTTTTTTTTTCAGGACAGAGTGCTGCGTGACTTCAGCTATGTTACTTTGCCTATAGAGGTGCATGTGCTTAGTCTCTAACTGACAGGGGTGCTATGGAAAAGGAACAGACCGTCTGTCTCCCCATTACCAGCCTGTAGCCAGAGACAGATTATTATTCGCACACACAAACCTCTGCCTGCAAATAGTGCAGCAGGCAGTGATGCAGAGGACTTCAGGAATGGGAGTTAATGGTCTTTGCTGTGTGTGTCTCTCTCATTTGGTTATTCAATCCTTCCATTCTGCATGCTTTACTGCAAGAGGGGTGTGAAAGGGGAAAAAAAACCTCTCTCAGTATGGGTCTGCTTCTACACTGCTGAGAAAATGATTTTTAGACTTTTTTGACAGTATTATTATCACTGTAAAAATTGCGTTTATTATTTAGCATGCTGTATTTTTACTGTATTTTTGCTCAAACTGACTCAATGTGATAACATTATATTACTGTGTTCAGTTTGAAGTTGTTTTTTTATGTTTTTTTTTGACTGGGAGTTTGTACTTTTGAATTATATTTATTTTCTTCCAGTTTAGAAGCATGTTTGGTTACTCTATATAATATATGGATTAGCTAAGCTTGACACTTAAAGGAATAATTCACCCAAAAACGAACATTTGCTGAAATTTTACTCACCGTCAGGCCATAGAAGATGTAAATTAGTATTTTTCTTAATCAGTAGAGATTTGAAGAAATGTTGCGTTTCATCAATGGATCCTCTGCAGTGAATGGGTGCCATCAGAATGAGAGTCCAAACAGCTGATAAAAACCTCACAATAATCCACAAGTAATCCACATGACTACAGTCGATCAATTAACATCTTGTGAAGTGAAAAGGTGCATGTTTGTAAGAAACAACTTCATTTATACATTTTAAAGTTCAAATCATTGCTTCCAGCTAATATGAGCCCTCTAGCCATAATACTACTTTCTCCAGTGAAAAAGTCATCTCGTCTGAATCAGGAGAGAAATATGCACAGATCAAACACCGTTTACCAGTGAAACACAGTCCAAAACAGTTGTAAACAAATATGTCGTTGAAGTTTGATGAGAGAGGACAACAGTGGATGGACTTGTTTATTGGAGGAAGAGTTAATATGGATTATGGACTGGTATTTTGTTTGTAATGTGTATTTAGTTTGTTGTTATGTGTTTCTTTTCCCCAGCTTCATTTCAATAGGAAGTCCTCCTCATTGTGGCAGCCACTGTCCTGACCCTGCACTGCATCACTGGACATGCATAGATTGAATAAGATAGTATCTCTCCAGGCGGAGCGTATCAGATTGTGCTATTGCCTTGTTTTACATTAGGTCTTGGTTTTACTCCAGGTTTTAGAGCTTGCAGCACAACTCAAATAATCTGATTTGAGCTGATCTGGAAGATACAACAAAGTGAAAAAGTGAGTTCATACTAAGTGCACAGGCCATGGTCGATATAGGCTATGCTCACAAAATATTTGTGATGATGGCAAAAATAATGAAAAAATTAAGCAATATGAATTTAATGTGCTTTCTCTGCCAATACCATTTGGTGTGATTAGGATACTCCCACTGTGAATGGTTCAAATGTTAGATGGTGTCACGAACAGTGTTTCAGTCCAACACACCTGGACTCATTCTATCTAAAGCCAAGTGTCTCTTTGGAATTACATCGACTGCTCTCCAGATTATTTTAGTGTTTTTTTTAACTCTTTGAATGAGCTGTAAGAGAAGGTTAGGTTTTTTCTTTATTTACCCTTAGAAAGCTAGATTTTAAGAGACTTAACAGTAGAACAATGAGCAAATGATGGCTATAAATCTCTCACTTCCTAAAATGATTTAGATTTTTGCCATATACAACAAATTAATGGACAAACACTGCATGATTGCACTGATATGCTAAGATATGGAACATCCTTTCAAAGATGGCTTTCTTCTCCTCTGTCTCTGTCCTGTTCAAGGACAAAGGCTTGGAAAGGCGGGGGAGGGGAGACAATGGAGATATAAGAAGCACTGAACCACTGACACGTACACACTATTGGCCCGTAACATATGCATCCACTAACCGTTCAAAATTTGGGTCAGTAAGATTTTTGGAAAGAATTAATACTTTTATTCAGCATGGATGCATTAAATTGATCAAAAGTGACAAAAAAGACTTTTATAAAAAATATTTCTATTTCAAATAAATGATCTTTATATGCCAAAGAATCCTGAAAAAAAAAAATGTTGTGGTTTCTACAAAAATATTAAACAGCACGTCTGTTTTCAACATCGATAATGGTCACACTTTATTTTAAGGTCCAGTTCTCGCTATTAACAAACCATTAACTACAACTCCTAATTTGCTGCATATTAATAGTTAGTAAGGTAGTTGTTAAGTTTAGGATTAGGGATGTAGAATATGGTCTTGCAGAATATGTGGTTTATAAGTACTAATAAGCAGCCAATATGTTAATAATAGGCATGCTAATAAGCAAATAGTTAATAGTGAGAATTGGTCCCTATACTAAAGTGTTTCCTCAATAATAATAATAAATGTTTCTTGAGCACCAAATCAGCATATTATAATGATATCTGAAGGACCATGTGACACTGAAGACTGTAATGATGCTAAAAATTCAGCTTTACCATCACAGAAATAAATTACATTTTGAAATATATTAAAATAGAAAATAGTTATTGTAATTGTAATAATATTTCACAATATTACTGTTTTACTGTATTTTTAATCAAATAAATGCAGCCTTGGAGAGCAGAAGAGACTTCTTTTAAAAACATTATTTATTCTTTTTTTTTACCAACCCCCAAATTTATTATGTACATGCTTAATAAAAACTTTATTATAATAACAACAAATTCATTATTATAAGCATTATACTTCATTTGAGTCAGTGCTCTAACACTGAGGCAGCTGGTTATGTCATATCTCAGCCAGATAACTAGATTTTAGTGCTCTTCCATCTCCAAAATCCCAGTTTAACCCCTGCCTAGCTCCTCATCATCCTCCGCTCTGCTGCAGGTGATGGGAGATGATGAAGACAGGTCTGTGAATAGCCCACAGCTCCACAGCTCCACAGCTCTGAGCTCCTTGTTGGATGATAGGATTTCTCTAGACATTAATGGCCAGTGAGCAGAAAGGCTGTGTGCTTTCTCTTCCAGCTGAACTGCTGACTGATCAGAGGAGAATCTCTGGCTATAGCCTCGGTAAACACAGACAGCCTTTTGCATTGAACTCTCTAATGAAACAACGTCAGCACTGATAGTGTTGGAGCAGGGTACACCTCACAGCCGAAATCTCATCTCCGTTCCATTTCTCTTACCTAGATTGCTTCAGGGATGGATCTAACCCGAAAGGGCCAGACCAATACCTAAAAGAGTGAACAAAGTGAGTCATCTGTAGATTGAAGCTCTGGAGTTTCTCTCTCTGTGACTGAGAGGGATGATTGCTCAGGCCTGGAGATTGGCACGGGGGTCTGGCACACACATTGAATTGTGCATTAGGAACAAAGCTTTACACTTGACAATTGTAACGCTGCACCACTTCAGTTAACCCAAGTCCTTACCCTTGATGACATGCATACTAGTCATAGATGACCAATGAGTCCTTTATGTCAAGTGTGCCTTTTAGTGGTCACTGCCAAGTCATTTTTAAGCAGGATAATGGTTTTAAATATAGTTATATTTGATGTAAATTCAACTAAAAATAACCTAAAAATGATATATATATATATATATATATATATATATATATATATATATTTGACTGTAAATATAGTTTAATATATAATTTTAATAATAAAATATAAAGTAAAATTTTAGTAAAAAAAAATAAATATATGTAATATGGTTATAATATAGTTATTTATAGATTATTTAAATTCAACTAAAAATCTAAAATATTTTTGTTGAATTTACACCAAATATAACTAGATTTAATTTTTTTTATTTTAAGGTACATTTAGTGTAAATTCATCAATAACCCTAAATCTCTGTCTCTATCTAGTTTAGTGTTATTATTAATAACCTGTATATTTTAATAATAATAATAATAATAATAAATACTGTTTAATTAAATATACAAGTGAATTAAATATGAAATAAAAGTTCTTCATCTCATTTGATTATTTTCTTTTTTTATTTAGATTTTTTTAAATTCAACTCAAAAGATAGAATAAAATATTTTTGTGTAACAAATTAGTTAAAACCATACAACTAACCTTATAAAATATATACAGCAAATATATACAATGCACTATCATACTGCCAATTAGAGCCTTTTAATCTGGTTTTATGAATTTATTCTCTTTCTGACAATAGAGCAAATTCATAAGTAAGCCACAAATATAATTATGTCTGTGAGGCTATTTGTAGTAACCTCTGTGAGATGTGAAAGTTTCTTTAAAGTAAAGAAATCCTGATGAATCAGTTCTCCCTGCTATGACAAATAATAAAATTAAAGACACCTTAATGTCATCTGGAATTCAAATGGACCTTATTTACTTTCCTAAAGCTTTATATAGGTTATATAGTGGATGATTCATCACTACACATTATTTCACAGGAAAATAAAAATGTTTATCATCTTAATCTTCAATCAAAATGTAATAACTTTCATCTGAAACAGTTTTTGTCCCGATGTAAGCTGTGGTATAGTTGTTAAAAAAGCTATTATATATAAATGAAGTCATTAGGTGTGTCCCAGTTCGCATACTTGAGCACTATTATTGTCATTTTGTAGTATAATCAGTGTGAGTAGTGTGAGTTGGACACGTCAAACACTCAACTGTCTCAGCTTTCCTTTGACCACAATGCTTGATAACAAAATAATTTTATAAATTAGACAGTCGACTACGTAGTGCATAGTGTATAATATGTCATTCAGAACTCACATATGGTCTTGCTTAGTTCTGGATTGTAATGGACTTTCCACCATCCAGTTAACTCCAATTTCACATGAAACTGTCACATTTCTGCAGTAAAATGGATTGAGAATACCAATTCACATCACCTTTACGTCACCTCACGCTTCTGTGGATTAATTAGTGGCGAGTGTTGTATTTTAATGATGGGGAATTAAATCGTCTTTGATTTTGGCAGATCAGTGCGAGGAGAGCATCAATGAAAGGAAGATATCAGCACATAAATGCTGATGTACACATGTACCTGCCATGGATCTGACACCTTCTCAACTGGGAATTTAACAGGTTGCTAAGCAACAAGCACAAGCCTCCTTGGAAGGCTTGAATCTTAATTGGTCCGACTGGTCAGTCCTTTTTTTTTTTATTATTTACTTTATTTACAGTACATTTCTTATTTTTGATGACAAGGTCACAGGTAGGAACACAGAGAGGGAAAAACATGTTGGAGCTTCATAAATGAAACATGAGCAAACCTCCCGCGCTGTCCAATCTACCTCAAACTATTTATGTGGACACACTCGCTCAGTTTTCCCTCAAGCATGAAAGAGCAGCGGCACCTGAGGACTACAGAGTGCGTTTTCCAATGCAATGAAGATCTCAGGCGTTCAGAGGGTGAACTTGAGGTTCAGACCTCACTGCCTTTGTAATTTCACTCCTGAAGCATCAAGCTTCACGCAGAATGAAAACTCATTGTTGAAGTGCCACTCGCTTTTTATGATCATCCAGATGGGAAATATAGCTAGGATTTATTCGAATGCTCTCAGATTGGGAATAAATGAAATACTGGAAGCAAATGATTTCCATGACATTTGGTTTCATTAGCACTTCTTGAACATCTTCATTCGTTTCTGCAAGTAAATTTCTCTGAGAGTGTTTACTGGTGCCGCTACCGAAGCTACAGCACCACAGCAAAAGAAACTGTGTCAGCCCAGTTGCGAGCTTGTGCCTGAATTGAATGTGATGAGAGAGAAAGAATGGGTGCACTGAAATAATAAAAGACAATAAACAGACAACACATCTTTCTATTGCAGTGTCCCTGCTGGCTGCACACAACAACAAATGCAGAGAGCGACCGTTGTGCTCCATTTTGTGAATAAATTGCTCTTGTAAGACATTTTTAAAAATAAATTGGTCAGACAGACTCACAAAGACTTAATGTTACAAAAAAGTAATATTGTTTTTGTTTAGTGTATATGTTAAGTATTTAATTATTTTTTTGTAAAAACTGACAAACACTGCTGTACTGTGTGCTGTACTACCATTCAAAGGTTTGGGGTCTCTAGGATTTTAAAAAGTCTCTTATGATCTCCAAGGCTGCATTATTATTATTTTTTTAAATCAAAAATAGAGTAAAAACAGTAATATTGTGAAATATTATTACAATTTAAAATAACTTTTATTTTAAAAAATTATATTTTTATAGTGCTGTCAAACGATTAATCGCAATTAATCGCATCCAGAATAAACATTTTTGTTTACATAACATATGTGAGTATACTCTTTATATTTATTATTTAATGCTGTCAAACGATTAATCGGGATTAATCACATCCAAAATAAAAGTTTTTGTTTGCATAATATATGTGTGTGTTCTGTGTATACACACACATACAGCATATATTTTGAAAATATTTACATGTATTTACATGTCTATATTTATATTCATATAATTTATATTATAAATAAATATATTTAATATATAAACAACATATTTTTCTGAAATATATACATGCATGTGTGTGTATTTATATATACATAATAAATATACACAGCACACATACATATGTAAACAAAAACTTTTATTTTGGATGCGATTAATTGTTTGACAGCACTAGCATATATAAACACACACACACACACACACACACACACACATGCATGTATATATTTAATAAAAATATATATATTTATATTTATATATAAAATAAATTATATGAATTTAAAATATATACATGTAAATACATGTGAATATTTTCAAAATATATGCTGCATGTGTGTGTATTTATATATACATAATAAATATACACATTACACACACATATATTATGTGAATAAAAACTTTTATTTTGGATGCGATTAATCGCGATTAATCATTTGACAGCACTAAAAAATGTCATTTATTCCTGTGATGCAAAGCGGAATTTTCAGCATCATTACTCCAGTCTTCATTGTCACATGATCTCTGCTCAAGAAACATTTCTGACTATTATTAATGTTGAAAACAGTTTTTATGTTTAATGTTTTTGCGAAAACCATGATATATTGATACATTTTTTCATGATTATTTAATGAATAGAAAGTTCAAAAGAACAGATTTTATTTGAAATGGACATATTTAAGAACGTAAATGTCTTTTAGTGCTGTCAATCGATTAAAAAAAATTAACTAATTAATCGCACATTTTTCTAAAATTAATCGCGATTAATTCCACCTAACATTAAAGTTTTTAAATATACTTCTATATTGCAATAATTTCACATTCAATCTTCAAATGTACAATGTACAAACAACATAAAGACAGTATATTTTTAATATTTCTTTAATGGCATCTTTTTTTTATGACTGAAGGCCAGCATCACTGATATCAATACTACTGATGTCTCTATAAAATAGTTTTTTCCCCTGAATATTTAACCATTGACTGTAGCCAGTCAGCATTACAGTATAATTGAGCGCTATCAATTTTAAAATTTATTAGACTTAACTTCTAATTTAAGTGAACTTAAAACAATCTTCACATGAACCCATTATAATAAATGACATATTTAGCTACTTGTGCCCTTCAGCAGAAATATACAGAAAATGAATACTTACCAAACACTAAATTCTAAATTAAATATAGATGAACCCCTTAAAGCTATAAAAGTTATTGATTTCCTCTTTTTTTCTTTGGTTCTTGGATTAATAGACATCACAGCAGCTGGTTATTTGCTTATTTGCCTGCTATAGCTTTAAAAGCTGCTGCTGCTGCTGCTGAATGTGACGCGGATCTGACATGCAACTCTATTTACCTTTTCTGACCCACTTCAGGTCTTAAAGTCTCTGCTAATGAGCGGACGAGTTGAACCGGGTGTTTTAAATGAGGGAGACAGTGCTGGGGTGCCTCAGGACAGTTTTTTAAAACCATTTCAGAGACATGTTCTTAAATGTGACACATATATAACATATTGCATGCATGCACGCAGTTTAAAGGCAGCTTTAGTCGCCTTTTTGGTAACTTCATGCCTTAACTGACGGCATAACTGCGACATTGCATGCACGTAGTTTCTTTCACTGTTTGATATGAAATGATACAGGCTACAGCGCGCGCCAGCACCTTTGTGCGTGTATTTGAAGAGCGTGCGCTATGAGCACAATATCTTTTCCGCGCTCGTTTGACTCGCGCCTGGCGCTGAGGCGAAGTTAGAGCGCGTCTGAAATGTCTCCCGTTTGATTTGGTCCATAAAGACGTTCTGCATCTAAATAAACGCAATCCTTTTCAAGAAAACAGAGACAGAGGCAGCAGTTGTGAATGGGGTGGCCAACCCAAGCCCCGCCCCTGCGTTAATTGCGTTAAAAAAATTTAACGCGTTAATCTGAAAAAATTAATCGCATGCGTTAACGTGCTAATTTTGACACCACTACTTTTCTGTCATTTTTGATCAATGTAATGTATCTGTGCTGAATAAAAGCGCGGGTCCCACTTTATGTTAAGTGGCTTTAACTGCTATGTACTTACATGTAATACTTTGATACAATACACTAATTGTGTACACACATGTTTTTACATTGTACTTATATATTTTTTTTAAGTACATGCATGTAATTACATCTGTAATTAATTTCTGTAATAACATTTATAATTACACTTTTGACCTATCCCTTACACCTTAACCCACCTTTAAATCTATACCCATACCGCCAAACCTTACCCGTATCCCACCTCAATAGCAGCAAACGTGTTTTGCAATACAACATGAACATAATAAGTAAACTGTACTTATTTTTTGGTGTAAGTACAAAGGCCCACCTAATATAAAGTGGGACCAAAGTAGTAATTTCTTTAAAAAAAAATCTTGCTGACCCCACACTTTTAACAAAAAGTTTGACAAGAAGTGGAAATTGATAGTAAATGTCACAATTAATTACAAAGAAATGGCGAGAAACATGTTGATCGAAACATGAAATTTGTTTGACTGAACTAGAATTTTATTGTAAAAAGTACCACGATAATCTTTGCTTCATTTGCAATGTTGAAACAAAAAAATGATTTTACAGTGTATTGCTTGATTCCCAACTACTGTCATTTCCAAAGAAATAGTGAATAAAATAACTTCCATGCAAATAACAGCAGTTCTCCATTTATTGGCGTGAGGCACGATTGGCATCACACACTATAAAGACCCAAAGTGCTTAGATAAAGATTTTCTCTCATCGGCCAATGGTGTTTCCCCATGAATGTTTCATCAACCATTGAATATCAGCCAAAAATAGAGCCTACAAAGATATGTGTAACATTATCCCACTCCCTCTCACGGCAGCTTAAAGTCACCATTTGAAATGTGTACCCAGCAATGTGTACCGAGAAATCTCTCTCTCTCTCTCTGCACTGCAAACACACATTCACACTCTAACGCTACTGACCCGCACACACAACCCTCGGCGCAAGGCGCACTTTTCACTCCAGTGTGAGCCTAATGCACAACGTCAAGGTAGAGATTGTTTTCCACTCATTCGGCGGGTAATATATGCTGTGTGGCGATATCCCTAAGAAAGGATGGTTTAAATTTTAATGACTTTTGCAGGAGGTGGTTATTTCATTGGAAACACTTGGGTGCACAGGCTAGAATCTATAATCCTCTTTATTGGATGGCGTCTCATTGTATTCTCACGGGACGTCCACCTCCATAATGCTGCTGCGTGCTCGGGATGGTGATGGGGGTTGTCTGAGGAATTTCTTTGTTCGGTAAATCCATACTGTTTTTATCTCATCTATCATAAAAATAGCTTCATTACAACCAATTTCAAGAGTTATTCTAAAGAATGATATGGGAATTAGTCATGAAATCACTCTGAATGGATGTATTTGGTTTCACATTTGCAGAATGTGTTAAACAGAAGGTCTTAAAGATCAAAAACTGGATTTCTGCTTAGAAAAGCAGGCTGGATTGACCTCTGTAGTAACAGGTGATCTGATATATAAATATGTTTGGAAATCTGTAATAAGTTCCATCTGTGAGGCACGAATAATTGTGGTGCTTCAAAAAGGAACTTTGAAGCATGAGGAGATAACAAAGACGCAACCAAGTGCATCTTCAAGGCTGTCTTTGTGAGATGTAAATGTGCTTTGATGTATTCTGCTCTACTTATACTTGGTTTAGGACTCTGGAGATACAAAAATCAATAGCACCTCCAGAGCCTGCGAGAGAAATTAGGCCAGATTTCCTGGATTGGAGACATATATAGAATAGGCTCATGCAATTGCGTTAATGTTTCAACCTATCTGGTGTTTACAGTAAACAATGCATAATTTGTATTCTTTCTTTGGATATGCTGCATGGACTTTGACAAGCGCACAAAACAACTCCATCTGTTTTTGTTTTGAAGTTAATGTTGCATTGAAAACCTGGATAATGCAATAAATGTCTCTGTGCTGCTTACCTTACTTTTGGATGTTTATACACCTCTAGAACAAATGCTGTGTACATAACAGGCTTCCAGATCTCTGAACTCACTCAAGTAAGGACAGGTGAAGGTGTTGGCAATTTACTCAAAACGTACTGTGACAAAGTGAGAGAAGGTTTCGAGTTAACCTTCATTGATCAGACCAGGACTTCTGTACATTGATCAAGAAACACTGAAACTGAAGCTGTTTGAATCTGGGTTGCATTCACTCTGAGGTCACTCGCACAGCTTAACTACGATCTCTCTGAAAGGAATCCAAGTGTGATTGCGTGAGCTGAAATGATTACAGGACGACACATCCGTAAACATAATCAGAAAATGTATATGCTGTATATCTTGGCATAGGTACACATTTGTTAACCAGATAGTGGGTTGGTTGGGGTAGACAGATCGATTAGCTATAGATTGGAAGCAGCCAATTTCCATGCTAAATATGTCATCTGCAATTGGCAGATGCTCCTTCCATTTGGCCGATATCTGGGGAGATCTATGATAACAAATTTTCAAGCCAACATTTTGCTGTGTGCCTTGGAATGAAAACATGCCCATCTGGCATTTTTTTTCTTTAAATCGGATCAGGCTAATGCTATTTTCAGTGTTTGTAAAACATGTTTTGTGGGTAAAGCAACACAAAGGCTTTCAATACAGCTAATGTGAATATGAGAAAGAAGCATTAGCCATGTAGGTAAAGTTATTCTGACTGACTTTAATAGCTGGCGGTGTAAATAGTCTACACTTCTTTTGTTTCTTAGGCTGGATAGCAATAAACATTGTCCTCACAAAATGTTGAAGGTCAAATAAGTTCTGCTAATTGTATAGAAATTGTACTTTAATTGTAAAGATAATGTCTGTTTCTCAAACACTCCTCTCCTCTGCCATTGGTCAGACAAACATATAGCCCCACCCCAAACTCACGCCATTGGTTGAGCCAGTGTTGCTGTTGTCAGACTAGGGTGTGTTTCCCATACAATGAGGCTTCTGAGAACTTATTATTTTTGTTCTCTGTTGTTGTTGCTTTAATTTCAGATGTTTGATTCAATCACAGGTGTACACTAGAGAACATTTGCACATGCACGCTCTTCAGAAACGGCACTTTCATTCTCTTCTTGCATGTTTCACGACATTTTAAGAGTGAAATGTGGTGTGTACAGATTTATCTGAAACATTATGAACATGAATCTGGCAGTGTTTTAAGTTGGTTGCTCTACGTATTATGGCAGTTCAGAAATAAAATGTACACTGAGTGGCACTGAAAAAGGTTAATGCTCTATCATGTTTGAAAAAGTAATGTACCACCTACACTAAACCCAACCACACACCTAACCGATAGTGTTAACAAATGCAATCAAGAGATAAAAGTGCATCTGCTGAAGCAAACATGACTTTTTTTACTTTGAGCAGTGCTGTACCATGTGAGCTACCAAGCAAGTTTACTACATTAGAAAAGCCATATTTGAAGCTGGTTATGTGATGTAAACATTTTTAGTTTATAAAACATGCACAATTATAGAAGTGTTTTGAGGTCATAACATAATGTTATGCGAGAAATTGTACAAAAATGTTGTTAACAGTTCAAGTTCTTTTTTTAAGTAAACAGAAAACAAGTAGGTAAAATAGAAATCGAATAGTTAGAGGGTCAATATATATTAACAATCAGTAGCCTATATATATATATATATATATATATATATATATACATACATACATACACAGTATACTTTGAATAAAAATGTATAATAAATAATATATATACACTCAGGCAAAACAGGCCACAGGCAAAAAAAAAAAAAAAAAAGTAAATCTTGACTGCAAGCTGAATTCATGTGTAGATGAACGTGTCTAACTAAAAAAAAAATAATAATAAGTCTATATTAATTATCAATAATCTCCACTTGCAATTATAATTTGTGTAAAAGGGCTATAAGTTATTGGTGTTTTACTGGCTCTAGTGTTTATTTCAACTGCAGTGAATTGTATTTAATGGTACATTTTTGGAGTCTTGCAAAAATGTAGGTGGAGGCATTTTTTTCCAATAAACATGTGTTGAGATTGTACTACATGTTATTTTGCTTATTTTGCTCCAGAGCATGATCTATTTTAGTCTACGTCACGCTAGCAAGAAACTATTTTTCTAACCACAGTTTGAGAGCTCTAGTCCTAGTGACACAAGTTTGCAATGCTGTTTGTGAATTTCCGTTTGACCTATGGATTTAGGAAACATTAAATCGTTTTTTTGTAACAGATCTTCTGAACATAGTTGTCTAACAATGCTTTTTGGAAGCAATTAGCACAATGTTTGGATAACACCACACACCACTCAAGGGAATCAAAATACAAAGTTTGTACATAATTTCTGCTTTTTAAGATAGGATAGGACAAATATTTTAACATATTATACAGTTCACCTGCGTGACTGATCTGTGTATTTGGCGAAAGATCAGGAGTGCTGATAGAGCCTTGTTGACAAATGGTGTTAACCAGAATAAGGGTAGTGAACCAAAGGTTCCTTTTAGCTGAAGGTGATTGATCATGACAAAAGCTTCATCCCTACATCACATCTCTTAGATACACTCCATCCAGCAGCCGGCAAGAGGAAGTCAGCCCTGCCACAAGAGGTGCTCATTAGAGGAGGTGTCTCTGTTCATGGACATCATGATGAATGGAGGACACAGCACCTCAGGCTGACGGCTGTTTATCTGTGAACGCTTCCTCTGCCCTGAGCCTGCCATCACAAGGCTCTTCTGCTATTTCACAAGTCTATTCTCTTCACATACTGAACTCGGTGAATCATCTTGTCTGGACAGAAAATGTCCAGATCATTCATCATCACACTGCAAAAAGCAATTTAGTGGCTCATAATCGAGACTTTTGTAAATAAAAAAAATCCTTAAAACTAATATATTTATCTTTAAGCAGTATTATGTAGGGCAGTATTATGTTTTTCCCCTCCTCATTTAAATCATAAGCCTCACTGAATGTTATTGGGTTTGTGCATAAAACATAATTTGAGTGATTTTTTTTTTGCTATTTAGCATTGTTTATTTCCATGCTATTCACTCTCATTCATTTGTGTTTATGAATTTCCATGCAGTCACGACTAAAGAATGTACCTCTCACCCAAAAAAGTCCTCCAGCTAATGAGCCGTTCCCTTCAGAGTCAGAGAGCACCCACTGCTCTCCACCATATGTACAGTCACGCTACACAGTTTTCGCTCATCTAGCCGTGGGTTATCTGACCACGACCGCTCTACCATATGTGCATTTTTGGCAACCGTATCCCCACACTCAGTCAACACTTGTTTCTGCTTTAACAGCAGTATTTTCTGATTTTCCTTCCATGACATGCAAAACTCGTCTGTCCTGCATTTTGCCACTCATCACATTCGTTCTTCCCTATGCTGCAATTTAAACTCAGCCAAGACGTGCTACTTTCCACTCCTTTGCAGGGGTGCTGGAAGCAGCTGGGGCGCTTTTGGCCTGCATCGACTGAACTTAATCTGCTGATGTTAAAATATGTGCTTAGGTTATCTCGAGTTTAAAATGCATTACTATAATTCACTTTTAACATTTAAGATTCAGAAAATACTGTATGTTGTGCTAAACTATACAGTACTGAAGCAAATGCTACTTCTGAGTTAACATCCCATGTGAAAAAGAAGTGTGCTTAAGTGAATGTGCACAAATCTCAATAGTAAATCTTTTAAAAAAGCAATTGCAAATAATATAATATTAATGAAATAAAATTGTACTTAAAGAGAGTAGACTTTCATGACACTTAAATGTATGTAAAAGTGCACTTCATAATACTGTCAAGTTTTACTTTACATTTTAAATGATTGTTTTCATCTTTTGTCAATATTTTGTGCTTTAAAGAAGTTCACCTGTTTTGATGTGCTGGCTAACATAGTAAAGCACATTCAAAGTGCTTGAACATAATTTTAACTGTGTGTTATTTGATAGTACATGTAAAGTTAATATATTTTAAATGTACTAAATTGTAACTGCATCATTACAAATGTGTAATTACAAATATATAACATTAGAAATTACATTAATGTATATTTTAGTTTGCCATAAATGCTTGTCAGTACATTTGGCAGTACACTTCAAAGACTTTTTAGAGACACTTTAACCATATTTTAAAACCGTATTTTAAAGTAATTATGAATCACATATTTACATAAAGATGTAATTAACAACTACTTAAGTAGGTCAAAAAAGCACTGTATAGTTCAGCTAATGTCACTAAATAGAAATTCAAAGTAAGAAATTTTCAGGCAGTTGAAATTAAGTGTCTGCAAACATTACATTCAGTTCCCACTTTGTTCAAAGTATATTATTTCCATAATAAGTACTCTTTTAAAAGTATAAAGCTGAAGTGTAAGTCCTATCCACAAGGGATATTCTGGCTGGAATAGGAATGAAGTAATCATGACTTCATGTTAAATTGTTGACATTGTTTTGACATATGGGACATGACCTACAGATCTGATCTCCAGATCTAGATTACAATACATTATATTACATCTTCAGTATAAGGACACCAAAAACCCCTTTCAAAAAAAAAAAAAAAAAAAACCCACAACACAAGAAAATATAACAAAACATAGGACTAATGTATAACAGCAACAATACTAACAAAATAACAATTTATACATACAGAAGACAGAAACAGGCCAAAGAGAAGGCTGCATAAATTGGACAGATTACATTCTGGTCATATGCACAGAAAAATGAGCAAAAACAAATCAGGCAGAAAAGTAACTACACACAAAAGGGAAAAGGCTTTTTTTCCCCTGTTGTTTTTTGTAACACATTCAGCCAGTGGTTGTAATCCTTTTATTTTTGAAATAAACTTATATTTTTTATTGTTGGTAAACTCTAAGCCTCTAATTTGGATTATTTTTCATTTGGTATGCCAGTAATACAGCAGACAATGGATCTCCCCTCTTAATTTACTGTCTTCAGATAGAACACACTCTGCTTATAATGTGGTCTTTACAAATAAACACCAAATTAAAATACAAGTCAAATAAATTTAAATAATGAAACAACTTAAATCTATTAATAATTAACAGCCATAAAAAGGAATTTTATGCTCTGCAACTCATGATAAATCGTATTTATTGTTGTACTGTCATGTAATTCAACACTGAATCACTTTTTGAAGGCTTGGCACATTGTTTAAGTTTGTACAGGTCTGTCTCAAATGATAGTTTGAAAACTCTGCGTTCCATAGAGGTTCTGATGTAAATCTGATGTCATGCACCGATGTCTGGATCCCACCCTGCTACGCTAGATTGCTTGACTTCACCCAAAAACTTCTGTGGCTTTTGCAGGCCTGGTGTTTGTCAGGATGGGTGTGCGCTGCTTACAGCTGACCCAGATAGCAGCCCACATCTGTGGGAACATAGGCTAATCATGCCCAAACTACAGCCACCTGTCCCTGCAGCACTATGGCTTGCCGAGCAACAGGATCTCTTCCTTTACGGAGATCAATATTACTCAAGGCAGCTGGAGAAATATTGATCATTTCTATTTGAAAGTTTTTCCCCTGTACTCATCAGCATGGCTTGAGTTAACTTAATGTTCCCTTCTGTATTTTATATAGTCCACCGTTTTTCCTGAATATAATAGTTTTTATTTATATTTTCAAATCCTCCTTCTTTAAAGACTTTTGACTTTTAGTCAGCATGGTTTCCTGCTGTCTAGCAGGCTGCCAAATTACAATAGCTCAACAAGCAAGACTTCTCTGAATATCCAGTTTTGGAAAATAAATTTAGGCGTGTGTTTCCCCACAACAACAATGTAGCTTGCTGCTTAACCACCACAGTACAATGTAAAGTTTGAGAAACGAAATAGCAAGTCACGACTGTTTTCTGAAACCACAATATGGTCACACCTCTGACGCTTCAACCATGGTAGGACTGTTGTTAATGACTTCACAAGCAGGTGGTGGAGTAATTCATTAACAAAAGAAAGACGTTCATCGCGTTATGCAGTATGTAATTGGCATCAGGGCTTTAGCTGGGGTTTGCGGGTCCCTGGTGCAGGTTTTACCCATGGGCCCTGTTTGAAATCGTGTAAATAGCACAAATAAATAAATAACAAAGTAGGGTTGTGCTGATAAACGATAGTATTGTGTATCGACAGTAGTCAGAGATATCACCTAGGCTGATGCCTTTGACGATAGCAAGATGATTATTATTATTATTTTTATCATTTTTATTGATTTTATTATTATCAGGCTCGTAATACTATCTAATTAATATTTGGGCTTATTTGTTCCATCATATTTCTTTTTCTGCGTTTTTACAGTGTTGTGCCTTATAACCAATCACACAAGATTCCGTTGAATTTATGAATGCAGCGGCCAATCAGAGGCATTCAGATGAGTCATCGCTGAAACAGCTGTGTTTTGTTGTGCTCACACTCTGACTGAATTCAACTCTCGTGAATTCTTTCATCATAAACAACAAAGTGCAGATGTGATTCATACAGTGAAGAAAGCTTCACTGATTATAACGTGTTTTTTAAAGTGCATATACTCGCACAGCCAGTGATGATATTCTTTGGTAACGTAAATGTTCTTTGCTTATTTTCTGTAGCTGCTTTTTGAATAACTGAAGAAATGTAAGCATTATAATTAGTAACTTACAATGTTTCTATTAAATTGTTATCATGTTAAATACAAATTCAGTCATATTAATTAGGCCTCTTTTAGCCTTATGTTGGAATTGGTTCACTTTCACTTTCAGAACACAGTGCAATGGTGCTGAATTAAGCTCTTTCATGTTGTTTTGTGCTTGCATGTTTAAATTGGCGAGGTGTATTTGTTCGCTCAAGCGTAAGAAGATGCGAAAGATAACTCAATTTGTGTTTGGGTGGTTTCTGATTCACAGCTGTCCGTGTGAGCACCAAACACAGTGCACGAGTACTCAGTTGAGTTTTTTCGCATCGTGTGCTTGAATGCTTTAAAATCTATTGAGTGTTTAAAGGCTTAAAAACATGTGCAAATGAAAGCTTTCGTGGCAACACACAGCAGTGACCTGTTAACTGTCCTGAGTGTCTTTTATGCTGGCCTCGGGCAGTGGGTTGAAATCGCCAGGGGGGCCCCCACAGCTATGGGCCTTTATAACTGTCACCACCTTTCACCCCACTAGCGATGGCCCTGCTTGGCATTGACTTTACTCCTGTATGTCAGGGTTCTGTGTGTTGGTTCTACGAGTTGGTTTTGCTCTGTTTCCAGTTCATTATTTCATTTACTGCAACCAGACGGGACACCGTATACATGCGGTTCATTCAGTCAGCAGCTATCACCACAACATAATTTCTCTGAGATCCTTCTGTAATGAACATGCTGTTTGATGATTTTCACTATTTTTACTCCCAATCATTTTGCTTTATTTGATGTTTGATTCATCATGGGTTTTCTTTTAACTTCATACTCTGGGGTTCAGAATGACGCTGATTGTTTTTGAATGTAATGAAGGATATAAAATGTACATTAGCTTGCTTATTGTGCCCAAGAACATGATCTAAGTCCATATGTCCTACTAACAAGAAGCTATGCTTGTAGCCACAGGTCGAGAACTGTAGTTCCAACCACACAAAATTGCGTTGCTGTTTGTGAGCGTTTGTTCAAACTATGGTTTTATCTAATCGTTGAACTATGTTGGTAACGACAGTACTTAAGTTGCGACCATAGTTTAGGAAACGCACCCCTGATTAAATTCCTCAAGAGCTGTCATTATATCCATCAGTACCTTATAAAACACTTTTAGACAGACTACTGCACCCTAAATGTAGAATCCAGCCGAGCAGAATAGAGCTGCTAAATTTTGGATAGCGTTTGCGAGTTTTATTTGCAATATGCAAATATGTCTGAGGGTGATATGAAAGTCTATCTGAGGCAGCTGATCACTGAGATATTGATGAAGCACTTATGAGAGAGCATCAGGTGTGTGACACTCTCAGTCTCTGATGGCCAGCAGAGAGGAGAAGCAATAAAAGTGGATTAGCGCTGGATTAGCTGATTGTCACTTCACTCCACATTTTCACCCTCTCCACTCACTTAAATACATTCCTGTAGGGAAAACACACAAGCATGCAGTTTCCCACGAACAGAGTAGACTTTGCAGTTTAATGGCATTAAATTATTAGCTAACACACAATTAAGATTAAAAGTAGCTTGACACATCAACAAACTGCGTCAACTCAGAGGTCTAAACCTTCTCGACTATTCAACAATTTAAGATCATTCAACAATTTTGATATAATCTGTTGATGCTGAATTAATTGTAGTAAAATGATTTTATTAAAGTAATTAATTAGCCAAAAACAATATTTAGTCGTGTTCCACATTTTGCCTGCAAATCTGTTACAGCATGATTTTCCTATTACAAAAATGTACATTTAAATGTGAATTTTTTTTTGGCATGGTGGGAGGGTAATAAATAATCTTATTTTTTTCCCCAATTTGTAGTGTTGACTGCATGTGTCAAGATTAGTGTTTTTTATTATCATTTAGATACTATTATAGTATTTATTGATATATTTTTTTTAAAATTTATTTTATATTTTCAGTTTTCTTTTTTCTTTTTTAGTTTTTTTTAATTTTGTTATCTGCTTTTGCCATTTTTACATTTACGTATTTGTTTTTATAATAATTCTATTTAACTTTACTTTTATTACAGTTTTAGTTTTAGTAATTTTAATACTTATATTTCTGTTATTATATTTCTGTTTCTGTTCTGCTTTTTTGTTTTCTAAAGTTTTTCTTTTTTAAGGTTTTCATCTAACATTATTTTGTTTTGTTTTATTTTAGCTTTATTTTATTGAAAGAGGAATATTTTTAATAGTTTTAATAGTTTAACAGCAATGGTCGAGATCAGAAATGCAGCTCTTTTACTTAATTATTAGCTAAGACAAAACAAAACAAAAAAATGAAACAATGCATAATTTAGCTATAAATTAGCCATTGCTAATTTTTCAACATTAATTAAGATAATTAAAAAATGTCATTTGTGTCTATTTTGATGTTTAAAGTTTAAAATCATGCAAATATTGTCTAGATTTTAAAATCTAGAAAGAAAATTTAGCACCACAGCTACAAATAATGACATGAATTTAAAGTAAAACAGCTCATATAATATTTACAGCAGATTGAGCTCATGAGTCTGAGATTTTCTGAAAGTCAAGTTATGGCTCTGTAAGTTCAGTTTCAATGAGGAAAAATAAATTTTTAATTAACATTGTGTAGGAATTAACATCTTGATATGTCAGAGGACTCTTGTAGTGTGGAGGTGATGAATGGGTCACTGCTGCAATTGTGCTGGGCTAAACCTGCGGTGATTTACGGAGGCTATTAAAGGCTGAGATGGTCACTATAAGGCCACTTCATCTTGTTGATATATAGGAGGAGAGCAAGAGATAGGGACACCAAAAGTAGAAAAACCCAGAGCGGTGAAAGCATGCGGCGGCAGACAATGAGGAAGGACTGCGAACACAGAGGTAAGGATACTTTGTGCCCAAGCGAAGGGCTGCTGTTGTCGACGTGTGCAGCGTTTGGATTGTATCTCGCCAGAGGTGGTGAGGATCTGGTGAGACAGGCCTTGTGGCTCATGCATCTTTGCCAGGATGCTGCATCTCATTCAGCTAGCATAAAGACTTGGGCATGAATATGATTTCCATGATTCAACTGTCCCGACGGGACCTTAGAGCTCTATAAAGCTCTGAAAAACCTCACACAACAGTGACCACATCCAAACCAGGATAAGAAAGTGGGAGAGAGGGTGCAGCAGGGAAAAAAGTGAGAGATGTTTTGAGAGGATTTCACATAACAAGACAAAGCCCAGGGCTGTTCTGTGTGTCTGTGTAAGTGAGATAGGATGTTTGGATGCATGCTCTGTTCCCTGTCTTGCTGTGTTTGTGTAAATGTGTGACACAATGAGAGAGCTGTTGTTGTGGATTGCAGTTTGTCACATGAACTCAAGAAGCTGCATTCTCTCCGAGACAGTCACCAGAAACTTTTTATCTTTTTTAAAGCGGCAGTGTGTAATTTCTGAGCTTGCATCATCAAAAGAAAAAATGATTGTTTTAAATTGGTTTCCCCTGTCTGTCATTGGCAGACTAAGAGATAGTCCAGTCCAAACTTGCACCATCTGGGAAATGTTACCTACCTACCAAATAGCTCATGCATGTATGGAAGCTTGTTTCCTGCACAGGATTTAAAAAGTAAGCAAAAAATAAAAGATAATTGCTACTTTTTATCTCACAATTTTTAGATTTTCTCTCAGAATTGCAAGTAAAATGAGATACAAACCCAGAATTTCGAGATATAAAAAGTCTGAATTGTGAGGAAAAAGTTAGAATTCAAAGTTTGTAAGTAATTGTGACTTTTTATCTCACAATTTTGACACTTTTATCAAAGTTATGTAAAAAAAAAAAAAAAAAAAAACAGAATTGCAAGAAAAAAAATCAGAATTGTGAAATTAAAAATCGTAATTATCTTTCGTAAATACCATGGCAGAATTGCAAATTTACTAACAATTCTGCCGTTTTTTTCTTCTCAGAATTCAGAGTTTAATTTTCATAAAATGCGTTGACATGCACATGCACATGCTCAAATGGTTTACCAATGACAAGAATGGTATTTAATGGTGTGGACTTGGCTTTCCAGGCATTTGACACATGACAGCTTTAGAAATAGCTTACTACATCGCTCTTTAAGCCAGGCCAGAAAAAAGTAACACGATCTTAAGATTTGTTCACTTCTAAATGATGGGCAAATGGGCTATCATGAGCAAGACTCAAAATATCACAGCGGTATAAGGTAGTGTTTTCAAAAGTACCGACTTAATGGCCAATCAGCAGTGTTTAAGAATCCGCTCAACAGTGCTCAAATGTTAGTGGGAAATGGATGTTTTTAAAATGTCAGTACCGACTGGTACCAAAGTCGGTACTTTTGATAACACTAGTATAAGGAAGGACCTACTATTTGCTAAACGACTTTCCAATCATCATCAGCAGTTGCTGTTGGTGGTCTCCACTTCCTCATCAATAAACCACCTTCAACAAAATATTGTGAAGCATGTTCAAGTTCCTCAATCCCGGACGAGCCCCCAAATATGTTACGACCCAAAAGTAATTGCAACTTTTTATCTCAAAATTATGACTTTTTTTCTCATAATTGCATAATTGTGTATATCTGACAATTTGGACTTTTCTTCTCTAAATTCCAAGCTTATATCTCACAATTCTGACTTTATATTCTCACAATATAACTTTTGAGAAAAAAATAAATAAAAAAGTCTGAATTGTAGAGTTGCAACAAAAATCGTGAGATTAAAAATGCAATTACCTTATTGCCATTATTTTTTATCCCACGGCAGAAGCAAGCTTCCATACTTATGGTTGTTGCATAAAGCAAGGAAAGGAGAAAGTATTTTAAAATCGAAAAATGAGCTTTCACTGTTCCATGGAACCAGCATATTATTTGAGTTCCGTATGTCTGGATACTCCCATCCTAATCATTTATTTCAGTAAGTGGGTGTAATTTCCAGAGTTCATTCTTGACGAGTCCTGGAGGATGTCAAACTCTCGGCCCTCAGGGAACTATTTTGGTTTTTCTGTGAAGAACTGGAGTGTATCGTGATCTCACATCTAATCCAGCTGTCAGCTGCCAGTACTTTCTCAACTCAACTCCCTTCGGTGGCATCAAACTCAACTTTGAGTCAAGGGAAAATATGACACTCCTGTCTTCATTTAAAAGGTGCTCATTTTAAGCTGTTTACCCTATGGTCATGTTAACTGATGTCTTCAGAATATGCCTGTGGACTGGGATCAAGACATTTTCTGCTTTTTCGCTTTCATCCAGGGCCATAATCACCAAAGACATTGAGGGACATCAATATTATTAGGTGATTTATATAGGCTTTCAGTGGTACATTATTAAAATGTTACCTCTGGTTCCCCCTTGTCCTGAATAAGTGGTTGCATGCTTGTTTCCATCAAATGTTCAGTGTTATTTTTTGTTTTAGTCATAGTTTTGGTCTTTCGACAAAAATGGTCTTTACATTTAGGCATACTATTTCATTAGGTCATATTCATGAGTTGTAATCCAACTAAAGGGAAATTTTGTGAATAAAGTGAAAATGCTTCTTTTTGTGAAAATAACTGAGTATACTGAATTAGTATAATTTTGTGTGAATATTGAAAATATTGTGTTAACTTGTTAAATTCTTAATGCTTTAGAGGCATTTAGATGTTGTGTCTCCATGTTTTATGGGGACATTCCATAGGTATGTTTTTTATACTGTATTTTCTGTCGCCCTACACCTAAACCTACCCCACACTGGAAACGTTCTGCATTTTTATATTTTCAAAAAACTTTATTCTGTATGATTTATAAGCTTGTTTCCTCATGGGGACCTAAAAAAATATCCAAATGTCCCCACAAGGATAGTAATACCAGTAAATTTTGACCTTGTGGGGACATTTGGTCCCCATAACGTGATAAATACTAGGTACACACACACATACATACACACACACACACACACACACACACACACATACACACATTAAATATAAATATAGGTATAAAATACTGTCCTTTTAAATTTTCTGTTCATCAAAGAATCCTCAAAAAATGTACAACACATATTAAACAGAAAAACTGTTTTCAATATTGATAATAAGAAATGTTTCTTGAGCAGCAAATCAGTATATTAGAATGATTTCTGAAGGATCATGTGACAGCGAAGACTGGAGTAATGATGCTGAAAATTCAGCTTTGCATCACAGGAATAAATTACATATTAAACTATATTAAAATACAACACAATTATTCCAAATTGTAAAAATATTTTGCAATTTTTTTTGTTGTTATTGTATTTTAGATCAAATAAATATGGCTTTGGTGAGTATAAGAGACTTCTTTTCAAAATATATATAAAAAAATTGTTGTTATTGTTGTTATAAATTGTCATATTTTGTAGTGTTAATTTGACTTTGCAATGTTTCTTATTTTTATTTTATTTTTTTTAAATCTTGAATTTTCATTGTTTCATATATTCCATTTGTTGTCAACAACAAAATAAAACAGCCCTTAGTCATTAGCCATTTTCGTTAGTAATTTCACAATTTCTATTATATTATCCACAGACTGATTCCAATCTCAATGCAGACAGGCCTACATTTTTCCCCTGTCAAAATATATGAACTATGAGCTGAATAATGGGTGAAGTTAGAGGTCGCGTACAAGTCACATTCTGATTAGTTTTGCATATGGGCCTTCAGTGGGTCAAATCCCTGACTTCAGCAAAACTGGTGTACATCTGAACTCTAGAGACCAGCATGATGTCATCAGACTGTGAGAGTGTTCAATAACAAAGTCTTCCTCCCTTTGCGGTGATGTTGACAATTAATTAACCATGACAAGGACCACTAAGACTGTACATGAAATCTATTGCATATATCCTAGCATACTGTGATCTGTAATGTCATTCTTGTAATGTAATGTCATGTCAAGTGCCCCTATTATGGATTTTTGAAAATGACCTTTCATGCAGTGTGTAACACAGCTCTAAGTGAATGAAAACATTCTGCAAAGTTTTAAATCTGAAAGTGCACCGTGTATAAAGTTATTGTCTCTCAAAAGAAAGAGTGAACTCTGAATCATTGAAACGAGTCGTTTTTAAAACGAATCCCAAGCCGTTCCATGTTGACGTCAACATGAAACATTAGCATATTGCCCAACCACTTGTTGCGCGCGCAGACCTGGGGAAACTTGATTTTCGCGTTGGTCTGAATGAAAATGCAAATTCATTCTTTGCCACTTTGGAGCGTTAAAAATAGCTGTTTCCCTGGTAACGGCTGTACACAAAGCAGCACTGTGCTCACAAACGCTGCTTTAAATTAAATCGACCAATCGGACCAATCACCGCAGATTAGCGTCACGCAAAGGAGGGGTTTGGAAAAATTAATCGTTGAGCGAATTGTTTGGGAGTCGTTGAGCAATTAAGGTAAAAATAAATGCATATTATAAGAAAATGAAAGTGTTTTTTGACCTTGCATGCATGTCTACCTGTTGTTGGGGACTCCCAAATCCAAAATATGAAATCCTTTCATAACCCATAATAGGAGCACTTTAATAGTGAAGTGCGTAATTTCTGCACCAATAGCAGCTGAATCACAGTTTCACTTTTCCCATGGCCATTATTCGGTTCAGTCAAACTCATGCTACTGGTTAAGTCAATGCTCATGCTAATTAAAAAAAAAAAAAAAAAGATTGCAATTGTGTTTGGTGCCACAAAAATTATACACTTCACCTTTAATTTATTTTTCTCTAAAAATCAAAGCGCACGCCTGAGCTGAACTTCAGCTATGAGACAAGATTTGTGGTGGCAATGAATCATCTTTCCCTTTTAATTAAAACTCTCTGTGCTCAAATGACACAACATCCATCTCACGAACATTGTCACATAGACTATATGATTATGACAGACTCCACTGGAGTGCAGCCTGCAGTCCTCCTCCCCTCTTTATGAGACAAAACAATATAAATCCCTTCAATAGACAAAATAACAGCATCCTCTTCACTCTTATTCTTTCCTTACTTGACAGAAAAAACGTATGTGACAAATGATAAAGAACTAATGGGAAACTAGCAACATAAAGGCTCCTTTGGGGCCTTACATGACCTTCTGCTGATGTGGATATATAGATCATTCTGGTTTAGCTTTGTTTCATGGAGAAAAACCACAAACTGTTCACCCAGGCCACTGACAAATATGCTTTTTGTCCCTGATACTGTATGTTCAATACAGTTGTTTCTTTGTTGAAAGCATCATCTATTATTTTTTGCTCTGTAAAACCAAAATTATTCACAAGAACAAAATGCTGTTTATATATGTAGTCAGGGTCCTCATGAAGTGAGGGTTGGTTGTTCTGGAGTCAAAGACAAAAAAGGACACTGAGGTCCTCTGTGGTTTTTGTCCTGGGAATTAAAGCAAGTAATAAGTACAGTATGCAGTTTCCAGTGAAATCCACTCTAAAATATCAAACATTATTAAATGAATAGTTAACACAGAAATGAAAATTAGCTGAAAATGTACTCACCCTCATGAGTTTGTTTCTTCATGAGGAACAGATTTGGAGAAATTTATCATTGCATTACTTGATCACCAATGGGTCCTCTGTAGTGAATGGGTGCCGTCAGAATGAGAGTCCAAACAGCTGATAAAGACATCACAATAATCCATAGTTGAATGTTTTCTTTAAGTCTTAATACCACCACTTCACCGTTTTGTTTTGAAAATGTTAGTTCGGATGGAACAATGTGGGTTGAAAGGTAATGCTTTGCATAGCTTGAGTTAAACATTTCTTCTCCCACACATTAAAAAGACCATGTCAGAAAGGTCAGTCGGAAAAGAGATTCAGTTCAGGGCAGGATAATCTCAAGAGCTCAGACTTTTGAGGGTTTGATGGGTAAACCAGAGGTAGTCTGACAGAAGCACAAGACAACCCCAGAGAGAAACAGCACCATGTACATCACTGGTTGTTTAGCGCAGGTGGATTACGGAGATACTCAAAGCTTGCCCGTGACCTCCCGCTGGTGGTATTACATACTTAATCGAATGAGATTTGAGCAGGAGGCATTTTGAAGCTCAATTTTTGCACCATACATTTTGAACCGCTGTCAGATCTTGTGGCCAGGGCAACGCTAATACTTCCTAACAGCAGCAAAGAAGAGAAGGGCATGTCATATTCAAGTGTTTCTTCTCTCACTGTGTTAAATGTGCCGGGCCGCCACCTACATTTAAGTCATATTTTCCCACCCTGAAAACAGGCTTTTTAAAATTCAGCACATTATTCTGTACCCTTCAGCTATGCATTTGCTCCTTTTATTATTTTTCTCTCTTTGTCTCTCTCATCAGCCATCTTTGGAGCTTGAAAAGAGTCAACGATTTCCATATTCAGAATTCATAATTTGAGAATTTCAATTGCATGTTGTTATCTTCACAGCTGCAGCCGCAGAGCATAACTCCAGGCTCAAAAATCACATTATGGGCTAAAATATCTAAGGCTCAGAGCTTATGTTGCTATTTTGATCCTGTTTGTTAACAGCCCGAAGGATCCAGTGCACTCTGTGTGAGAGAGCACAATAGCAAATTGACGAATTTATTGTCTCATGCTTGTTTTTTGTTGATAATTTGCTTATATGTTTCATCCCTGACAACATGTCTCAGAGGGGTTTGCATGGTCAAATGAAGGTAAACAGAGAAGAAAATAACAGGGGATCCATCATCAGCCTTGTAGCGTGTAACTGATTATGTTGTGAAATCAGTGTTTGTCGCATGCGTTGAAGCAGTTATCACTTACGTAACTGAACATATTGTTCAAGTTTTTATGGCGGATTACTGATGAATAATATCAAGTGAATTCTTGACAAAAAAAGCCGGCTACCACCTGAGTTGTTAGGATCTAGCATGCATCTGCGTTTTCAATACTGGGGCGAATAAGACTGCGACTATAGTGTCTGTATCTCTGGGGAGAAAAATGAAGTCTTTTCTCGCCTTTGCTGGTTTCCTCTATTTTTAATTGGCCGCATATCAGATGTTTTTTTTCTCCTGATTCTATGCATAATCTCCATGCAACAGCAGTTCTATTAAAGTCTGCACAGAGTGAATCTCTCTAAAGGGAGATAAGTGCTACTGTATTTCAGCTGTTGAGAAGAATGTTTACTTGATGGTCTATCAAGCATTTATTCATAGGAACTGAGTAAACTTTGTGAATTGCCTCATAATATGTCAGTTTATTGAATTGCTCGGCTTTTGTGAAAAGACTCCTGCCTCTCAGCAAGACGGAGACACAATTTGACTGTGAGCTGATTTATTTGATAGTATTCATTAGATGCAGAAGCATACATGAACCTGAGTCACTGAAGGCTTTCAGTTCAAATCATCTGAGAGAGAGAGAGCTGTTCAAGCCCAGTTTCTTCCTTATGAATCTATCATCTCTCTAACAAGTTAGTAGACTCGGTAGTATTTTGGGATGTTTATTAAATTGAGAGTACTTGAGGGCATGTCTAATATAGAATATAATTTGATCTAAAATCAGTCTTTTTTGTAAGGACTATGATAGCTTTGTGTAATATAAGAAGTTAGATTGTTGTTGTTGCTGTTTTATTAAATATTGGCCTTTGTACTCTATGTAAACTTTTTTGGTCTTTGCTTTGGGTCTCATGCTTTTTTTTTCAGTGTCTCATGCCATGAGCATTGCACCTGATTAAAAAAATAATAATTTAAAGCTTATTAAGGACATTTTATTTTAAACTCTGTCCAGTTGTTTTTTAACTTAAAAATGTGTCTTACTTTATGTGAGCAACATCTAATCTAAGTGTGAGAGACACTAAATCAATCTTACTACACGGGTGTTTCTTAAGATTTCCTTTTGGATGTGATGTCAGCCAAAAAAAAAAAAAAAAAAAAAAGTCATTTCAGACCAAAAGTATATAGCCTACATTTTTATTGTTTAAATAGGTTGGTGCCAGTAGGAAATTGATACTTGTATTCAGCAAGGATGCATTTAATTGATCAAATATCAAAAGATATTTTAAAAGATATTATAATGTTTCAAAAGATTCCCTTTTAAATATATGCTAATCAGAGAATTTTGAAAAATAATTGATCATGGTTTCCACAAAAAAATATTTTAGCACATCTGTTTTCAAAATTGATAATAATAATAATAATTGTTTTTCGAGCAGCAAAACAGCATATCACAATGATTTTTATGCTGAAAATTCAGGTTTGATGACAAGAATACTGTAAATGACATTTTAAAATATATAAAAATGCGTCAGTTATTTTAGATTGTAATTATATCTCAAAATATTACTGTTTTACTGTTTTGTTTTGTTTTGTTTTTTACTGAGCTTAAACTTTTGAACAGTTGTGTATTTGGATTTCATGTTGACTTTGAATAAGGCAAATATCATTGAACATTTAGATATCTAGCTTTGTTTGACATTGTGAATGAAAAAGAATGAAAAGACAAATTTAACCGAGAATGACAATGGCATGCTTTGATGATGAACTGAACAAGATCTTGGTACATATTGTCAACTATGTGAACAGAAAACACATTAAAAAAAGCGTTCGTATTATTTGGCGATTTCTGTGAAATTCTTTGAGGTTAATTGGTGTCTTCACTGAAAGATAAAGAATCGGTCGTGTCTATTTCTAATAGTGATGCTGCTTTATGGTAACTAGACTGTGGAAAATGTTGAGCTGCTTTGCTCACACCCTACGCCAAGAGCTATTAAGTTTCACCGGGAATAATAACAGACAGCCTGTGTTTAATTTGCTGCTTTCACTCTTCTGACTTGTTGAGGAAACTAGACCTGCAGGCAGCTCAGCCCGGGATGCCCTGAAGTAAGAGCCAAAACATCTGGGTCTCTCATCAACCCAGTGAAACTGAAACCCAGCAGACAGCAGCGAGACACGCCTGGATTGCACAGGGTCCCGACTGCTTCTAAATCAGGTCCGCCTTGGAGTTGAGCTCGCCTGTCATTAGCCAAGGGTGGGCCCGTATCAGGATATTATTCAAAGATTTGATGGTAAACATGTGTTGTTTTCTCTAGTGTGCACACCTCTGAGGCTCACCAATTAATGCTTAAGTCTGAAATTAATTGGAAGAGAAGGGAACATACGGTGTTGCTATAGCTGAGTGACTCCGTCAATCATGCTGTTTAGTGCAGATATGCAGGCCTGTGACAACCAGACATGAATGTGTAGAACAGGTTGACTTCCTGTTTGGAAAAACCTTTAGCTTACAGATACAGTTTTTCTTTTCACAAGAATGCAGTTTTTCTTTTCACAAGCAGTGGTTCTGTTATAGGGGATACATAATATTTTGAAGTGTAATTGATACCGCAATATGGCTTAGTGCGATTGACAAATCATACACCTTACGATCCAACTGAATAAATTTATGTGCAACTGGTTTCATAGTGAAGCACAGCGCTGTGTTCATTTACACATGTGCAGCTTATGATAAAGTGTTTCTGCTTCTCAGAGCATTATTTTATAGTCATATTTAATTGGTTAAACAGTGGGAATATGATCTGTGAAAACCCAAGTGGAAATAGATTTTTTAAAAACTCACTTCATGGTGAATGAAAAAGTCTGAGTTAGTTCTTGTGAAGGGTAAACTACTGTAAGTGTGAACACCCAATTTTTTCAGGTTTTTGTAAATCATTCAGCCCTAAAAGGATGGAACACATTAAAAAAAAGTCTTCAGAGTAAAAAGTATTTTTTCATCTTTTTTTTTTTTTTTTTAAAAAAAAAGTATTTTCCATGCATAAGCACTCTAAATTAAAAAAAAAATCATCATAATTGATGGTAAATACATTTTGGTCAAATAAATACAGTTTATGAAAGCTCAAGTGCAAATAGATTTTTACAGACTCACTTTTTGGTTACTGAAAGAGGTTTGAGTTGGTTCTAGTAAAAAATAAACCCAAGTTTTCTTCACATAGAAAATAGATGAATCACATTTTTAAAAAAGTAATTTTACATCTTTTTTTATTAAATATTTTTATTTTCTATGCAGATGCACTCCTAATCACCCCAACATCCTAGTTCTTTCCAAATATAACTATTAAAGTCCCCCTGGTAAAAAATAAATGCATTTTTTCATATCATAGTATATAGCACAGAAAAACAAAATATTGCAATGTCAGTTTTTTTCCAATAACATGCAGCCCTACGGTGTATTGTCCTCTGTGGTGGCAGCTATGATTTCTACTGGATGTTTGTCAGCTAATTTATCACTCTCATGGTGTTGGGTATAATGTCCTTGCAGAGGACCTGATGTACAGCAACAAATGCGTCAGTAATATTTCATTGCTCCTGGTGACACTTGGCATGTAGATTTTCCATCACAGGGGTAAGGCCTGCAGTGCACTGCTGTATACATGCAAATGGTAGAGAGGAGACCCGGGCAGGTTTGTCACATACCATGAATGCAATAGTAGGTTCATTACAGAGACGATTTATTTGGAGATGTTTACTTTTGGTGCAGACAGTGTTTCTCACCGCCTCTTATTGGATTCCTCTCCGTCCCTGTGTTTCATTGGGCTTCGGCGGTGCCTTTCTGCGGTGTGTACGGCCATTGGCCCTGTTCCAGGAACAGCAACGCTCCTTTAGGGTTGAGAGCTTCACACTCCATCAATAGTAAACAGCCGTATGGATCCAAGGTCAAGGATTCAGTGTCTTTCCACCAATACAGAGGGGTTTCTGTTCGAGGTCTTGAACTTGAGAGTGAGATAAAAGCTTGTTCTCACTCTGTTCCACTGCCTTATGAAAGTGAACCTTCATCGTCCATTTATAATGTTTAGGGGTAGCCTGACTGACTGACAGGAGAGGGAATCAGTTTCACTCAGCCTTGGCCTTCCTCACATCCTAACATAATGGCCTGTAATAAAGCCTGATGGCTGAGTGGATTTAGACGAGATGGGTGTGGATGGAGAAGCCTGGCACACGAAGAGCAATCTTAGACCGGATACTCTATGCAAGTATTTGGGCCAATGACGGAGCTGAACAAGGTAGATTACATAAATATGTTTATAGATAGCTGTCTGAATAATAACACATCCAGTTTAATGGCACAGACGTTTGAAGGAAACTCTATAGCCCTCTTGAGTACTGAGGTTTGTTAATGCCACACTAATGCATGAACTCGCATATGGGTCATTCTCAAAATATTGTCAAACATGTCTGTTGACTTTTCGTTCATGAAAAAGATTTTGAGCAGTTAGATAACTCTATATAAAAAGCATAATTCTTCAACAGTTTATTGAAAATGTGATATTGTTTGATTGTTGTTGTGCACTTTTGATACTGTTGATCACAGTCTATTACTCACACATCTTGAAAGAGTGTTTGGTGTGTCAGGGACAGTTTTAAAGTTGTTTACAACCTGTTTTACCCACCATTCCCAGTTCATTTCTATGGGAGGTCATAGGTCAGAGATTAGCACTGTTTTCACTGGTGTTCCTCAGGGCTCAGTCTTGGGCCCTTTACTTTTTAATATCTGTGACCACGTGGCCACATCTTAAGATCGCTCGGCCTCCATTATCATTTGTATGCTGATGATACGCAGATTTATATACATTCAAAACCTGATGAGCACCCTGATGCTCCTTTTGTTTCTGATTGTATTACTGAGAAAGAAACATGGATGATTAACAATTTCCTGTGTCTGAAGAGTGGTAAAACCAATGTTATGCTCATTGGTTCCTGTCATCAAATTTCTTAAGCTGGTTCTCTGTCTTTGACTTTTGATGGCTCTGTTTTGGAAATCCAGAATAGAGTGAGGAACCTTGGAGTTATTTTTGATGCTAATCTGCCATGTATTATTTTTTGTTGTTATTGTTGTTGTTGCTCAGAGCATTGTTAAAATATCTTTTTCATCTCAGAATCATAGCAAGATTGCATCCTGTGTTAAATTTTACTCAATCTTACCAACCCTAAATGTTTTAACATATCCCCTTCATCTGGAATTCCACTTCTATGATATTTACAGTCATTTAATAATTGATTTTTTACTGATTTAGGTTGATTATTAGCAAAAAGCCAAAAAAGTAAAATGAAAGTTAATAAGAATATACATAATTAAAAAAAATGTACACTTGACTTTTTGACAATGTTGTTGCAGTTCAAAAGTGCATATGGTTATTTTCCCATCATGGTAAAAATCATTTGAATCATTATAAATATCATTTGTGTACAAGCTTTATATTTAGAAGGAATAATAAAATTAAGAACAGCAGTCTGAAAAACTGAAGAAAAAATTGTATACAAAAATAATTGTACTTGTAAAAATCAACATTTTTTTAGAAAGATGATTTGTACCATATGTAACATATATTTATCATATGTACCTACAACAGGACCACACACTTGCAATATGTTGGCAAAGCATTTGCGTCTGTGTTTGTGTACTATTTTTCTGGCCTGTAGGAACGTCCCACTGAGGAGCATCTGCGCATGGGACAGTGGGGCCACTGCAGTACCCGATGCCTGCGGGAATTGGGTTCGGCTCTTTTTAACAAACAGCGTCTGGCAGGATTGGGCAGTGTGGATGTAGGCCAGAGTGGGGTTTGTGTTGCATCTGACGTGTGCATATATTCTCTAACTGCGTGGTGCAGAGAGACACACTTTATCATCGCATTGGCCGGTGCAAGTGTTAAGTCTGCACAGCTGTGAGATTCATTAGCAGGTCTGGGGAAGATTCCACTTAAACATGATATGCATCCAAGTTTTCAATGCTCCTCTTTATGGGGATTATATCCTGGTCATTTGCGAGTCTTTGACCTCCCTTGTGTATATTATGGGATTAGATTGCAATCTCAGGATTTTTTCTCATGGTTTGGCCCATTGATGACATTTAACCTGTAATAACACAGGGCACAGAAAGCTATAACAATTTATGTGATGTATCGTAGACAACTGTGCCTTAAAGATGAAGTGCGTAATTTCTTCATCCAAATTTGCATGCTGTCAGAATAGGCTGCATGATTAATTGAAATCACACCAAACTCACAATATGACTTAGTGTGAATGTCAGATCTCAAAGGCTGCAATTTAATTAAATAAACATATGCTGTTTTTTTAAGTGAAGTGCGGCAATGTGTTCATTTACACTGGTGTTTTCAGCATCTCAGAGCAGTTCAGTTCACAGTGAGTGCTCCACATGAACTCATCTCTGCATCTGCTCTGAGTTTGGGTCGCTTATAACATGTGTTTGGAAACACAACAGCCGTCTTCTGAACTTGTAATGAGAAGCACTTAAAAGCTGACTTGTCAACAAAAGAGAAGCTTTAGGGGCTTCCTGTTATTATTTATATATTATTACTATTGCTACTTTTTATTGTATAATAACAATAACAATAAAAGTAATTATTATTATTATTATTTTACAGTGATATTACTATTTTATCTCACATTTTTTTGGCCAAGTTGTTCAGCCCTACAGACTTTTCTAAATCAGGTCCGCCTTGGAGTTGAGCTCACCTGTCATTAGCCAAGGGTGGGCCCGTATCAGGATATTATTCATAGATTTGATGGTAAACGTGTTGTTTACTCTAGTGTGCACACCTCTGAGGCTCACCAATTAATGCTATTGATATTAATATTTTATCACACAATGTTTTGGCCAAGTTGTTCAGCCCTACAGACTTTTTAAATTAAAAAAAAAATAATAATAATTTGTTGTCAACAAAAGAGGGGCTTTAAGGGCTCTTTGTTATTGCTTATTACTATATAATATTATTAATAATAATAATAATAATAAATGATGCAATCTTGAAGCCCTGCAAACTTTTAAAAAAAATTTTTTTAATTTATATTTTAAAAATGTATTATTTTATTTTTTTATTATTATATATTGCTTATTATTATTATACTCACATACATATTTAATCATCCACTTTTTCGTCAAATTTTGCAGCCATACAAACTCTTTTTATTACATTTTAATTTGCAATTGCAATTTTTTGTTATCAGAAAAATTGCTGTTTTTAATCCAAATCGTCAATCCCCATGTCAGAGTATGCATTTGATGAATAACTTCTCGATCAGTAAAATGTATGTTCTATAAGTATGTGTGATGTTATATATAATGCCAGTCATGTCACTGCTCTCTGCTCTCTCCATTGGATGTCTACTAGAATCTAGTTATTATTTTATGAATACTACATATTTGGGTATAATTTTGACATGACAAATTTGTGCTCTGCATTTAACCTATCCAAGTGCACACACACACACACACACATTAGTGAACACACACACACACACACACACACACACACACACACACACACACACACACACACACACACACAGACACACCGTGAACACACACCCGGAGCAGTGGGCAGTCATATTGCCACGGCGCCTGGGGAGCAGTTGGGGGTTCGGTGGCTTGCTCAAGGGTAAGATATATAGTATATATAGTGAGAAAGCAGGCATATTGTGGACTGTCTCAGACAGGTCTCCTAAACAGGTCTTCTTCCCATCTCTCATTGGTCAGGGAAACAAGCTCACACCATTGGTTACTGTGTTTAGCTTGTCTGTAAAGTGATGATAGAACCACAGTGTTAGACTTTTCAGGGAAATCAGTCTACCTAATTATACAGTAGTTGACTCTGCACATTAAAATGTGGTAGGATAATGTATTTATACATTGGAAAAAAATGACACACTTCACCTTTAACAACACTTTAGTTCTGAGCACATACTCTTGTGCTTTGCAGGTGGTTAGATGAGCACAATGGCCATGTCTCTTTTCAGGCAGTAATAACATCCTGTGCTATTTCACCCTGTCTCTGTGGACCACTGTCTCTTAATATTCATGGCTCAGGTTTACAGGCAATGTGTGAAATGCAGCACGATGCTAATTGGCTCTGCCTGCATGCGTGCGTGTGTGCGTGTTTGGGTGTGTGTGTGTGTGTGTGCGTGTTTGGGTGTGTGTGTGTGTGTGTGTGTGTGATGTGATGTGAAATCATGGTGAGGCAGCCTGTTTAAAATGCAGAGCAGTCGCGGCTAGAGGAATGCTTCAGTTCGCTTTCGCCATCTGGTCACTTTCACTGTGACTTAGAAGCATCACCCCAACACACGCTGCTAGCCGCCACATCACACACACACACACACACACACACACACACACAGAGACATGCCCTTGTGATAAAGACATACACTTCAGCATACTTTATATAAAGAATACTTATTACAGAAATAACATACTTTAAAGGAATATACTTAAGTGCTAACTGAATGTGACATTTTCAGATACTTAACTGAATGATATTTGCAATCAAAATATATTATAGTTTATTATATAATATCATATTAAATGCAATTAGTTAAACTTTAGGGGTGCTTTTTTACTTAATTAGGATTCAAGTACATCCATATATGTAATATATATGTTTATAATTATACTTATTATGAATACTTGTTAGATTATATTATTATAGTTATGTTTCATAATTTTTTGACCTGAAATATTGTTCAAGTGTACTGCTGAATATATACACAAGCATTTTTACAGAAATTTCCCTTGTCTGCCATCCTGGATGAATTATTTTCCCTGACCTTGTTGCAATGCATTCTGATTGCATTCTCCTTCAAGGATATATGCAATGATGCCAAAAGAAAGTGTCTTAGATGCTCACTACTTTTTTGGAAAAGAGCTTAATTCCCTCTCTACAGGCCCAGACAGGCACTGTTTCCACCGTATACCAACTTCAATTTCCTCTTTACGCTTTATATAATACACTCACTCACGCTTCTAGTCACTGAGATGTGATTACAACACCACAAATGGCTTGTGTGGCCAGCGGTGGATAAAATTGGTGACTGGTGTTCAGACTGCCTTGAGGGAGGAAGAGGGTGAGAGGAGGTGATTAGTTTGTTTGGAGATTAGTTAGATGGAGATATGAGTCTTCATCCATCTGGCTTCATCCAAAAAATAATTAAAGAGAGGAACACAAATGAGAAACAGAGAAGGAAGAGGAAGGGGACAGAGGGATTTTTTTATAGCACGTTTTAGAGTACATATACTCATATGTTTATGAGACTCATTTGAGTGTTTGCCAGATTTGTTCAACACTGTTACTCAGTACTCATACTACGTATTAAACGTTGGTGGGTAAATCCTCCCTCACCATTTGTGTGGGTGGAAAAGGGTTTGATTCCCTCCTTTAGTGTAAAGGCATGATCATATTTACTTTTGTTTGCTGATTTTTTGCAGGCGAAATTCAGCTGCGAATGTGAATTTTTTAACGTGAGGATGAAAAGTTTCCCCACACAGATTTTGAAACAGGTTCAAGTTGGTCATGCAAACTCACCCAGCTGACAAACAGAAATCTGCTTGGTTTGAAATCGACAACATACATCGTTGTACCATTTCCAATAGACAGTATATCTTTTTTGCCTGCTAAATTTTGCCGCAATGTGGCTGATGTGAATCTATTTCATTTTTAATCAAGTGTAATTCATTTATTTCAGTGTAATTGAAATGTTTTGAATGTAAAATGATTTGATTTTCCTTAAATTCAATTACAATGTTTTTTTGTTTGTTTGTTTTATTTTTTACTCATTTTATCATGCACCTGGTGAAAATATCTAGTATATAGGGGGCCAGAATAATATTGAGTCAGCAACCACATATCAACACATTAAAAACCACTCAGAACACCCTAGCATTGTGAGTAATGCAAGCACCGCTTTCCTCAGAAAATACAAAAATCTAGATTTGTATACTGCCTCCATCAATGAAAAGGGTGAAAAGGTCGGCAATATGCATAAAAATGCATATTTATTTGCATGGCAGATGCTGCACCCAAAACAACATATTGCATTGTGGCATCTCATAAAGGAAAATGAAAATAACATTAAAAAGCGAAGGGCAAAAATGAGCGAAGATAATCTTTTAAAATATCGTTCAAAATAGAAACCATGTAATCTGCAGTGTGTTAATGCATGCTGAGTCTGTTGACCCATAAATATGGATTTATCACACATTAAATTTATGTGCACATAGATTAACATGCTCTTAGACTGTCAGAGTATTAAAGCTGGTCTACGTAAGGCCAAATCCCAAAGGTTTGCTCTGCTCATCATGAGTGCGTGAGTGCACAGGTGCTGGGCCTGCAAAGATCTGACATGTGATATTCTACTGTACCTTCAGCCAAGAACCGACCCTCGGCAGTCGGTGTCAACGGACAGGGGCAACAGATAGAGCGATTGGACAGATGAGAGGAGAGCTAGGAAAGGGGGAGGGGAAAAGTAAAAGACGTCATCATTTTGAGGAGCTGTAAAGTTGGTGACCTGCAGTGTAGTGTGACTTTAGTCTTTACGTTAGTGTCACATTAGACTGCATACAGACAAAACACTGAGAAAACATTCCAGTAACGACATGAAAAAAACTGGATTTTGGAGATTTCAAAGGGAATGTCAAACCTATTAACATTTTACTGAAATCTAACTCATTTCTACTTAGCCTAACAAGATGTTGTGGCCATGAATTATAAATTTGTTCCTACAACTTATTAATTTGTTCCCTTATTTTAGTTACATCATGGCAGTGATTTAACTAAATAAAAATGAGGGAAGTGGCCACAATTGACCTAAAACGAAGGAAGGAATTAGTATAACGTGGCCACAAATTAATAAATTGTGGAAATAAATGCTTAAATCATAGTATCAGTACCTATTTTTCCTTCTGTACCTTTCTCTCATAGGTGGGGCAAAATGTAAGAATTGTCTCTCTTTACATTTATGAGTTTGAATCAAGAGGAAATTGAATTGAAATGGCAGGATGAGGAATTTAGTGAGTTACAGTTAAAGAAATACAGTCAGACAACAGAACATTTTAGTTTTAGCAAATGAAATATCATAAATTTTGACCAGTAATGCCTATTTATTCCTTCATATATAGAATCATTTTTGAATGTTAAGACATACAAGTAATTCGACATATTTACCAAAATTCAGATCAATACTCTCAGAACAATTACCAATGCTATCAACAGCACATAGTTTTCAGACACCATTATAAAAATAACACAGACATTAACATTTGGGATAAATTATAGAATTGTAGGGAAAATATATATGTGAATGAATGACATGTTTATTGGCAATCTATAGTGAAATACTATTTTATGAATTATGCATTTAAATTACATTTCTGCATCCTGTTTGCGGACTCAATTCAAATTCAAGAACTGCACTGGAATTTAAAACACCTTCTCAATTCAAGTGAGAGTGATTGGCGACCCTGCTCCTGTCGACTGCCTGTGACATTTCTATACAACTCCCTATCACATATTGCAAAGTCGGTCCCAATCATTCTCACACAAACTCATTGTGTCAAGTTCATTCTTGACACAATGTCAACAGGGCTTGTGCTCGTTTTTGCACAGAATGTGAAAAGGAAAGAAAAATATAGTTCATAGAGTTGGAGAGATGTGGGCAGCAGTGATGTTTTTATGCCTACTTCCCACTGCCTTTCTGTCCTCTTGCAGTCTCTGTCTCAGTTTTTGCCACTGCTCATTACAATCGTCTCATTAGTTGGGATTGGTCAGCCAGATGTTATACAAGTTTGAAATGTATTATAGAGCCACTGCAGTGTGACTCACAATAACGCAGACCAGAAGAGCATCAGTGACGTCACATGCTGCAAACTGGTTAGGATGTAGGACTTTTCCCATAGACTACTTAAAGTCATGAACTGAGAAAGCAACATTCCCGTGATCTTTTGATATATACAAGTGGTCATTGTGCTATAAAAACATACTGTATGTTTCAGAACTCAAAACTGTATCATTAGCTTAAATACAGCTTTTATTGAACCCAATTTGCCAAAACGACAGCTTGTGGAATGTGCCAATTTATGAAGTAATAGTGTGGCTAAACACCGCCTCCACAGAAGATCAGTGCCTGCTTCTACATCACTGCCTGTTTAGCCCTGCCCATCGATTCACGCATGTACTGTAAATAATGAGAAAGGCGAACGCAGGTCTACACAGAAATCAAATGTTAAAGGTGACTCCTAATACAACACGCTGTGTATTGCCAAGTTGTGGAAAAACATAGTCTATGCATTACCTTCCCTCTGATCCCAGCATTAGGAAAGAGTGAATGAACTTTTTTTTTTTTTAAATGAAGTTCCAGACCACGTCAGTAAGAACTCGGTCCTTTGTTCACTTCATTTTACTTTGGATTCGTTTACAAACAAGGAACAATTCGATGCAGGATTTTCAGAAAGATTGAAACTAAAAGACAATGCTGTGCCAACTATATTGGATCCGACAGTAATGTCGCAACACAAGTGTGAGTAACAGTTTTTATTACATGGTCACTATTGCTTTGTCTGTTAAACAGATCGTTTGATATGAGTATTTATGCATTTTCAACCTAAATCACAGCAGCGTCCATCTGTGAAGGACGTAGACCGTCAAACACAACTGTTAGCCAATCATAGCAGTGGGCGTTTACTTCCGAGTCTACAATCCACCACGCCTATTCAAACAGAGTGTTCTGATGAGGGGGGTTAAAACAGGAAAGAAAATAGCTTATTACTTCTAAATTATGATGATTTTGATGTAAAAATCTTTATAACATAATAAGTGGATCTTAGAGATCAGTACAAAATAATAAAAAAGGAAGTTCATGACCCCATAAAGACAAACGCCATTGTTGAGCATTTACTCCTTAAAAGTGCAGTGTACCAAAGACAGTGTCAAAATGCAGTTTGATACAGTCCCTGTTTACTACCGTCACAAATGTAGCGTTAGGAATTCAGATATAGGAACTAGCCACCAGGATGGTCCCTCGAGAACTAGACTTTCCCATAGGGCCATTTTCCTGGTTGCATTCACACCGCCAGTAAGAATTCTTAAGTGACGTAAAAAGTACCTAGGACAGAGAAGTACCTAGACTTTGCGTAGGTCTATCTATCGCTTTTTTCCAAGTTCGTGGAGTGTTTCCTATTGTGCTGGGGTAGACCCTACGCTGAAGTCCAATTTGCATATTCATGGGAAAAGATAGTGTGCTTGGCTTACAGAAAAAGACAAAGTGTGAGTGGTCAGAGAAAGAAAAATAGTGTGTGACAGACAGAATGGTTGCAGAAAGTGAGGGATCGTGGCTGAAAGGCAGGAGGAAGAGAGCGAGCAGACGTGAGAAGTTGACTTCCGTTGCATGCTCCTTTGTGTTGGGTGTCTGCAAACACAATCGCTCACATTTGTCTTCATTAACAGTTGAGAAGCGTTCTGGTCTGACAGTAGCAGGCTGGCTATCCACAGGCGCTCCGAATCCTCCCGGATGCTTTCACAGGCCCTACAGACACACTAATTAGCTTTGCAATGTAATGGCCGACTAATGACTTTGTACTCATATAGGAGTCTTATGACAGAAATGCACAGGCCTGGTTTCCTGTTTGTCATATAGCACTGAACTCAGAGCTGTCAGTGACATGCCCGGCGCTGCCCAGAGAGAGAACAAAGAGAAATAATCCACAGATGAATGTCTGGTCTGCTTTGACACACAGCTACAGATTGTACCTTGGTGCGACAGAGTGGATAGAGGGCAGCTGAAAGACATGGATATGCTTCATAGTGAATGCCAATTAGGTGGAAGTTGTAGGGCAGGGAGATGAAATGGCCAGTCAGGGAGGATCAGACATGGCTCTTGGCTTCTGTTCTGGCATCAACTGCCAGTTACGGTAGGCTTTTTCATTTTTACACAGAAAAATAAAAGCAAAGATATCTCTACAGCGAATTCCAGCACAACCCCATTTGTCCTAACTCGTGACAACTGATCATTTTTCTTGCCTGTTTAGCTACAAATTTTTTCTTGCCTGTTTAGCTGAACAAAGTGAGAGAAACATCTTGCAAGACAATTGTTTTTCATCTTTTGTGTCTGAGCTTCAGTTTTACTGTGGATTTTGGCCGGATTCATGTGTATTTTGACTATGGTGGCTACATTATTAATTTACACTTGTTTTGTCTCCATATTTATGATAAGATAAAATTTGTAAGATAAAATGCACATTCTGCTGGTCATTATCACAAAAAATGATATACAGTGTGTGGTGTTAAACCATCATATATGTGCAGTTATTACATTATGAGTTGCTACATATATGTTAACGTAACTTACAGTTAACAGGTTTTTAATGTAACATTAAAAAAATAAGTTTAAGTGTATGAGACAACTGCAAATAGCTCAATTATAAAGTTAATTCATCCAGGCCAGTAGGTGTCAGAATACAGTCCAGGGCCACTGAGACGAAGAAGAGCCAAAAACACACACAAAAAATTGCAGATGCTTCTCATTACATTAACTTATGTTTTCAGTTTTCCTTGCTGGCCTGGAAATCCTCAAAAATTGCACTGTGCAAAGATAATTAATGAATGTCAAGCAATTTGCAAACAAGAGCGTGCAACACTTCATTTATTAATATTGATTAAAAATGTATTGATAGCAGCATCACTTATAGTAAACACAGTGAGGTAATGCACTTGTGTCATCAATAATTGATGCTCAAAGCCAAAAATGTGGCTCCAACATAATTACATGTTTCAGGAAGGAATTTATTGGTCAGTACCATTAGCGATCTCACATATCCTATAAATGTAACATGAACTGGTTTCCCACCGGCCTTCATTCCCATCTCAATGACCATTCATCCCCAACAGCACTAAAAAGATTACAGAGAGCCATCAGAGCTGCGCTTCACCGGATCTTAACCAATGCTCCAGCCGGAATTACATTTCTGTAATACATACCGAGGGATTCTCCAGCTTTTTCATCTCACTAATGGGATTAGGATAATGCAAAGGTGTGCATGCTTCTGAGGAACAGTGTGGGAGGGAGAGAGAGAGGCTTTAGAAACCACAATCAAAAGAAACACTCTCCAGCGTAAACATCTGTCTCTTTAGTGAAACGCTACTGTCGTTGCTGAGTTTTAGTACAGTTGCTTCCTTCTTGGATGTGGAGTCAGTGTCTTTGCTCCAGCGCGAGCAGTTTGCGTTCTCCTCAGTCAGTTGGCAGAGGTCTAGTCGTACAGCGAGTGATCTTAAGAGCTCCTCTCATATGCAGCCATTTGCACTCCTCTGACTCTGTTCAGGATGAGCAGATGGAGAATTGCCTCCTTTTGTTCGGATGCAGTGTCACGTTTGCCATTTCATTCAAGCTAAGTAGCCGTATTTACCCGGAGCTGCAGATATGAGTGCTGATTCTGAGCTACTTGTGCTTGGCTTTAGGCCAAACTCTGCTGGGTTATGGATGTTAATTCGTGGAAGTGAAATTGTTGTAAAAGCTTGCGCGCAGTTGCCTTGGTTTTTAAATACAACCTTTTTTGAGTGTCATTTGACTAACTGCATCTGGATTGGGCTTTTTGAGCCAGTCAGTGTGGTGTTGACAGTGACAGGCTTAAATGAATTCTGCATTTTTCCCTTCCAAATGTGTTTTTTCTCCATGAACGGACCTTGGTTTAATGGTGCCTTGCTAATAGTATTATTAGGAACAATTTGCACTAAGTATGAATGATATTGTGACCTCTTTTCCATTAAAGGGGAGTGCTGGTGTTGGTGTGCCAGTCTTTTCATAGCTCTCTTCTGCTCTCAGAATGCTGTGATATATGCGGCTAATCTCAGTGCACTAGCGAAACAGGACGGAAAACCAGAACACAGTGAGAAGTCAAGAGAAGACAAGCAAAGGTTTAACTTACAGATGATGTGTGTAATTTTTTTGATGTTAATTTTTCTGTCCTACCCAGACTTAATATGCAGTGACAACTGTAAGAAAGCCGTTTTTGTAGGTTGATTCACCCAAAAAGCATAAACATAGTGGCTATGTGCTGCTATCAAAGCATTGCTCTGTCTGCTTTCAATGCTTTGTCAGTCAAACACATCAGCACTGGCTCAACCAATAGTATAGGGTATAGAGTATAGGGGTGGTACTATCAGTTCTGACCAACCAATTGGAAACAGTTTGAGAAACTTGTTTGAAAAAAGTCATTATTTTTAAACTCTCTGTTCTAATCATACCTTAGTTTTGAAGAGAATTAATGTAGATTTAAGTAATGTAGAATGTAAATTAGCACCTCCATGTATAAACTGACATTCATTTTGAATATGTAAAAGACATTACAATGGAAGATTGTTTCTGCCATGGAATCAAAAATGAAAAAAGATAATTGTTACTATATATCTCACAATTATGACTTTATTTCTCGCAATTCCGAGTTTACTCACAATTTTGAGTTAACATCAAACAATTCAGGTTTATGCCGCAATTCTGACTTTCTTTTTTTTTCAGAATTAGGTTTACATCACAATTCAGACTTTAATTCTCACAATTTTAAGATATAAAGTCGTATTGTGAGATTTAAATTTGCATTGCGAGAGATAATGTTGCATAGTGAGCTGTAAAGTCAGAACTGTGTGTAATTAACAACAAATGAGAAAAGTACAATGTGTACTTGTACTTAATAATGAGTGACAAGCATTACAAAAAAATAGAAAATATAAAACTGATGATTATAAATACAACATTAATGTACAATAAAGATATAATGCTGCATTATAAAATATGAATTCAGAATTGTGCGTAATAAAAAATCAGAACTGTAAATGTAAAAAGTCAGAACTGATGTACAGTAAACTCACAATTCTGAGAAATAAAGTCAAAATTATGAGGTAAAAGTCACAGTTGTTCATGTTGGAAACAAGCCTCCATATAATGCTACTTAGTGAATTCCTCCATTGGGATTTATGCCTGGAAAGTGTGCAAGTGTCATTTAGCATGCACATTAGATTCTGCCATAAATCTGATGTTGTGTGCAGGCTGCAGTTTGAGCATATGATGTGTTTGCACCAAAACATTAGATACACCATGGGTGGGTTATGATGGAGCATTGATATAGTTACAATCTTTTGCAAGTTCTGCGTAGGGGAGACTGTTTGCTGATGTACAGCATGCTGTGCTGAGCTTTTTAAACTGGTATGTGCATAGAATGCATTTGGTCTTACGACGAGAATCATGTGGGACGTGTATCATCTGTTCCATGGCCTCAAGCGAATAAATAGATCACCCTTATGCTGGATGTCTGAAAGCACATACTCATGATGTTCTCAGAGATGGAATGTTCGGCATTTTGGATCCATCAGATGGATGTAGACAGAAGAACAATGGAACAAGTCTTTTAAAAATGCTTTTATAGAGTGCAAGAGAAGCTGCCCACATTTAAGCCATCAAAAAAAGGTATAACACTGTGCATGTAAGATCATTAATAAAGAGTGAATGACCGACAGTTCCATAAAGCATTAGAAATGGTGTAATTAAATAAAAAACAATGGATAATATAAAACTGATTGATTGATTATAAATATGAAAGTGCAAAAACCCATGCACATAACCCAAAAAGCTTCATTTTAGATACTTGTCCAAAAAAATGCTACTATTTTTATAGACTGAACATGCAATGCACATGTGCATGACATCTCTTTTTCACAAATTTATCTAGAGATGATAAGAGTACTGTTTTCAAAAATGTGCACCTTGAAACCTGTTTTCAGAAGTTTGCATTGTCCCCACAACGCCATAGTCATGTAAATGTACGGCCAAAAAGCATACAAATTTTTCCATTTTAAGTTGAAAATGGTGTGTGTAAACACCCCCAATGACTGCAAACAACATTCCCCTTAATTTATTAAGCATTTTCACAATGGTAATGTTTTGAGCCAGCCTACTCTTTATTCATTCATAATTCGTCTAAAGAAGAGCTGGCTGGCTTGAAATATTACAATTGCGGGAATGTCTTGATAAATGAATTAATGTCTTAATAAATTATTATTTGCAGTCATAGTGTGCCAACCTTTGTCTTGAAGTTAGTGTCAGCACACAGCTCTGTGAAGTAATGTCCAAATAACATGATATGATAAAGTTGCAATTACAAGAATAAACACACCTTGTGCTGAGCTGACACACATCATGGGTTTCAGAAGTTTTCCCATCTCGAGGCCCCTAGCAGTCAGAGGCCCTGGCCACTGGCCCCATCCATAATTTGGCCCTGACATCAAATATTGACCTTTTCATTTACCAAGGAACACATCACAAAACCAGATCCAGCAAATCAGATCAGTCTTGACTTACTGCTGATTGGAACCAAGATGGCGGCGCGGTCAGACGCAGCGGCTGCTCCGGGTCCCAAAGACGGTGCTTTTATGTCTTTTAATGTCGTCTGTTCGTCTCTAAATAGTGTAAATTTACCACTAACTCATAAGGAAATCACTCCAAAACACATATACGATCGCAAAAGCCTCTTGGATATCGGCAACACATACAAACACCAACTCTCGCCGGCGGCTATCAAGAAGCTACGAGGCCTTTGTTTACTGCTGGAGCCGGACCTCAAGACCGCGGCCTCGCCTACTGATGCTACCCGCACAAGGCAGCGTCGCAAGCGGTGTGAGAGAGGACGGAAGCGCGGTAAGCGCGGAGGTATACGAGCTAGGTTAAGGGCTAACCCCACAAGACCGG